>JASANF010011841.1:0-51245 GCA_030248245.1 Trissonchulus sp. WLG1_4 | reverse complement strand
ATGTTTTTTCTAATTATTCGCGCGAATAGGGTGCAGAAAGCACTAACGTGTCGCAGGGCGACTGCTATTCTGACGCAACTCTTGTCCGCTTCATTTAGCAACCTGAGTTTTCCTATTCGGCTGCAAAACTTGTCCCGGGTGTTTGACAAGCTTATTAGCATTTTTCCGCTATAGATCAGCCAACTTTCCTATTCTACCCACACTGCTGCCCTTGATAAAAGGGCATTTTTATAATAGTTAGAAGAAGGGTCTTTTGTCTAGAAACTCAATACTGAAGGAGAAATAGGGCCTATGAGACTTGGGGACTGTGGTGTACTGGTTAGCATTCTCGACGTCGACGCGAGCGGCCGGGTACGATTCCCGGCGCCCCTAATTCTTTCTTTTCTTGTCTCTGACTACGTCACTAATTTATTTGCCTTTCAGCCCCTTTGGAGCGGTCCATACGACGGGCTGTTTGACCAGGAGTCCGTGATGCGGTGGTTCGATTCCCAGATGAAAGTGGAAATTGCCGACGAACTGCGAGTGGCCTCTTTGGCGCCAGCCCCAGCCACTGAAAAGGAGAAGGCAAAAAATGTGAGACGTGATCGGAGTTTCACAGATTTGGCAAAATATTTTAGGACTTAGCCGAATGGTTAGGACGTTGAATTACTAAACCAAAAGTTGGCGTTTGATTCCCAGCCACTGTGGTTACGTGATGTGATGTAAAAGATTGTTGTGATAATATTGTATATGCCAAATCAGCAGCTCGTACGTGTGGCTTGTGGGGTCTGTAAATGGGTGCCGTAGCTAGCTACGACTATAACAGGCTTCCGTGAAGGCTGTTTTTGATTGTTTTGAATATTTTGAGTCGCCGTCCTCTTCTATTGGAGGTGATGATACCCTTACCTCTGAGTACAACACGGATGCGCTAGCCAGATATTGTGTTCTTTTTTCCCTATTTAACACTATTGTCTGTGAAACTTTTTCTCTATACCACTAGTGTGAGTGTCTCTAAATTTCTTTGTTTTAGGATTTCTACGTCTCCATAACGAAAAGTCTCTACTCTGCCTGGAGATTGTCCCTCACTAACGCTTTCATTCATGGTCGACAGGAGCTGCGACAGAGAAGTAATTTCGGGTATCTTAAAGTGGGTGATCAAGAAAAGCAAGATGCCTTAGCTCTTAGCCTAAGCCTGAAGCCAAATCTATGGGAAAATATGGTAAACCTGAAAATGTACAACCGTCACAACTGTCATACGACCGGTACAAAGGATCTTCCTATCACCCACTTTAAGAATTCTAAAGTTAAGAATTTCAGATTTTGTGGATAAGTACTTTTGCAGGATTTGAGAGAGGGTTTACTTATACTTCACAGGGACTTGCTTATGGTGTTAGACTACTAATCCGCAGGTTTGTAGTTAGATTCCCAGTTTCTTCTTTACGTAATCTCCTTGAACCTGCAACCCATCCCTGTGTATTTTCACAAAGTGAGTACCACAGCTTTTTTGGCAAGTTGATAACAGGGGTCCGTCCAGGGCTCAATATTTTTGAGGATTAACCGCTATTCCAATGAGTAGTGTGCTTTGCAAAATAGGAATTTCTGGTAAAATTTCACCGTTTTTCCCATAGATTTTGTCCCAAATTGTGAAAATTGGTATTTTTGTATTTTTGGTCAGAAAACTTTAAAAATGGCGTCTGTCTCGAGGACGATCTTCAGTTTTGAATTATTATGTACTTTATGACTTATTTTTTCGATTCAAATTTATCTACAGTTTAGTTGAAGTCTGCTGTTTTCTGTGCTTTCTTCGGAAACTACTTTAAAGTAAGCATCGGTTTGATAAATGAGAGGTACTGTGACTTTTACGGGGGGAGGCTTAAATTCTAATCGCTTTGTGAGATTTTTCTATTTCAGAAGATCCTCATTTGCAAAATATTGAGCCATTTCTCAATATTTTGCCGGATTCAGCTTATTCCGAATGGCTTTTACGGGTTCGTGTAGTTTTTTCATTTTCGGCGTTATAAGATAGTGATAGTGATTTATGGTAAAATATTTTTATTTGCTTCTGATCATATTTAATGAGGACACGCTAAACAAGATTAGTAGCTTGTGCTTAAAATCTTAAAATAAGTTCTCATGGGCCTCTCATATGCATGCATGCCCTAAAGCCCGCTTTGTACTTGTCCTTAATGACACAGTGACATGGCCAAGGACAAATTTTGGTCAGCTGCTGTGATGAGTAGTTATACTACCGGTATGGACCCAGTAGGGTTTACAGAACCTTTTGAAAAATGGTGAAATATCAATTGGACATCTAGCAAATTTAATTTAATTGATTTAAGGAGCCTTGTCATTCAGACAGGGCAGAATAAGGGCTACTTTCAGAGGTCTTAAGACCTCGTAGCCAGCTCTTACTTTTCTTTGTGCTGGCCGAGTTTTGCAACACACATTTGTCAGCCAGAACAGCTGTCTGTCTAACCTGGTCAGTATGTATATACGTAGCTAGCTTAGAAATACGTACATACTTGCAACTTAGCAGCCTAAGTAGCTAAATTGCGATAGACCGATAAAGGTTTCAATTTATAATTAGATGTCTTAACACAAGGGGGAGCCCATGCAGTAGAATACATAAATACTAGAACTGTTGACATGTACACAAAAAACGCAATAACATGCTAAGTTTAACGCGTATTTTTTTACACCTACAAAATATGATTGTAGTTTTGAAATATAATTGGTTCACGTTCATGCCCTCCTTGCAAGAAGTTTGCACAAAGTCAAAGTGTTGTTTGCTTAATGTTAATCGGAATAATTACAACATAATCCTGAACATAAGCTACAACAGCAACTACGATACTGAGTGGTCATTGGACATTGAGTAAATGACTGATTAGATAACTATAATTTTTCAAAATGCCAGTATGTACATAATATGTAGTGCCATAATAATATGCGAACACTTTTACGTGGTCAAACTTCTTCCAAGAGGGGCTATGGGCAACGTCAACATTTTATATTTTAAAACTACAATCATTGGTGGGCGTAAATACACATTAAACTTAGTATGTTACTGCGTTTTTTTGTGTACCTGTCAAAGTTCTAGAAAACATTCATGTACTCGACTGTCTGGGCTCCTCCTTGTGTTAAGACATCTAATTAAAAACTGAAACCTTCATCGGTCTATCGGAATTTCGCTACTTAAGCTTCTAGGTTGCAAGCACGTACGTATTTCTAAGCTAGCTACGTATATACATACTGATAATGTTAGACTGACAGCTGTGCTGGCTGACAACAGTTGCACAACTCGGCCACCACAAAGAAAAGCAAGAGCTGGCTACGAGGTCTTAAGACCTCTGAAAGTTGCTCTTATTCTGTCATGTCTGAATGACAAGGCCCCAGTATTAGCAAATTTAGTTTAACTTGAAATAGAGTCTAACTGAGCAAAACTTTATTTTTAATGTTAAAATAGTAACTTAAACGTCGAGGAGTATCTGTGAGCTCAACTATGTATTAACCTTTGATCAAATCACATGTTGTAAACATGGTTAGAATGACTAACCTTTTGTCTTATATTTAACACATATTTAGCGTCGTATTGTAAGCAAACAATAAGATTTTAAATTCTATTTAATAAATCGATTGTATTTAGTTTACTGAAATTTTGATGCAAATTATATTTATGAGATAATTCGCCAAAACTTGTGATTATTCAACTCTTGTTAGGTACATAATTATTATAATTAAATGTAAATTATGTAATTTTTATATCATCATCTCTAATTGTTCACTTATATATTAAGTATTGTTGAAGTAATTATTACTATTAATAAATGCAATGAATAACATTCATGAAGTACATAATTACATTTAATTGATCAATTTTAAATTTAATTGTATAACTTATTAAGTGGATAATTAATTACATTTAATTCAATTAAGGTGGTAGTTACGTTTTCGCAGCTTTTTTCATTGTTATATTTTGTAGCAATTAATCAATTTACAAGCCGTTTTTTGCATATTATTAATCAACTTATTTTTTACAAAATTGCATTTTTTCAAGTGTCATAGCGTACACACCAACTATTTTGGTGAAGCTTATCAGCTCAATTTTAGGCATTTTTCCATTTTTCCAAACTGAGCGTACTAATTCAGCATACTTTTACTGTGACCAAAAGTTTGCCTCAAATTTTACTAAAAAGTCAAGAAAAGGCAGTTTTCATGACTTTGGTGGGCTTTAACTAAAAAATATTCAACCTTTTTACTCAATTCGAAAAAGGTATCGGTGAAATTTATTTGGCTACTGTCAATTGTGTTATCTTTGCATTCTTATGAACTGAACAGGATATTTGTTACTTCAACTGAAATCATTCATTGTGCTCAGAAATGACGGATTTGTTTGAAATTTTAAACTTAGTTAAATAGGGCCTCATTGGGGTCATCTAATATTACATTAAGCACAGGTTGCCCGTTTACGCTGAAAAAGGGCGGACAAAAGATTAAAAAATGTCGTTTCAGGAGACTGAAGAAAATTTCCAATTTTTGCAGTGGTTTATTAAAACTGCCAAAGCTCTTGGCTGCTGTAACATATACTAACCAAATTTTGAGGGAATAATAGATGCATAAGTGAGTATATACATGTAAATTATGGTGTCCACTGACTATCTGTATCTTGTGATATTGGCATGAGAAGTCAGAATTGAGGTGAAAAAACTTCAAAGTTACCGATCGCCTAGAATGACTAACAGAAATATATTATATTTTAGCTGAGAATATTTTTAAAATAAAACGGGTTAGACCTTTTTTGAGTGGCTTTTGTGAGAAGTGTAAGAGCCACAAAAATTTACATACGATTTTGCAAGTCTTCAAAAAATACTTTAAAAATCCAGTTTTAGAGCCATAAATTAGCCGCGAAAGTTTGAATCAGTTTCAAAATTAGCTCAAATATTGCTGTCTACATTTGTAATGTTCGTGCCATATTTGATTATGTTCGATCAAGTAAGTTTTGAATTATTGCAAAAACTTTGAAACGTAACTACCACCATAAGTCTTATTACAAAGAAGGTATAACCAGATAATCACTTATTTGATCATTTAACCCCCCTTTATATACCGGAGTATTAATTTATTTGCATGTTTCTTATCTATACCTGCAACATGTTGCCTAGTCTTTTAAACATATTTCTTTTGTGTTTTTATAGTCCTAACTTATACGTAACGGATCACGTGACCCGTTATGTGTTGTAAACTGGGGTTTACATTGGTTATATAGTATTGTAAATCCCAGTTTACAATGACAATATAAATTTACCTCAACAATTATGCAATTAGCGTCCAGCTCTTCATAATACAGTTTTTGCACAAAAAACAGCCAATATCGCGGCTAGCTCTTCATTATACATTTAAAGCACAAAAACAGTCAAGTAAAGCAAAATATTTTAAAAAATTAGTTAAGTTGCTCTCGGTCCGTGTGAAAGGAAACGAAGCAATTTCTTACAGTTTGGCCGCCCACCAGACATAGGTGAACTTTGCATTTTGAGCACACCAACTTGGTCATTCCCTTAGGGCAATACTTGCACCGACTTGCGCTGCCAGCAGGAATGTAAGTCGGAAAATGATCATGCCGGTCATAGCGCATTTCCTTCGAAGTCTTATTTTTGAATTCTTTTTTGCGTCGAACAGGGGCAGGTGGGGGTGAAGCAGGAGGGTTGGGATCATCCGCAAAATTAGCCGTCATCAAATCTAGCGAGAGCTGTAGTTTAAAATCATACAAGCTCATCTTAGCAGTCCCAGGTTTTTTGCCAAATAGCACCCACGCATTAGATACGGACATATCCAGCATACGAAAAAATAAACGAATATAGTATTTCTTCGATCGAAAATCAATAGGATACAGAGCACACAGCATGTCTGTTTTATCCACACCCCCCATGTGTTTATTATATACGTCGATCATTCGGGGCCGGACAATTTCGACGTGTTTTCGACCTTTGCGGTCCCAACGTCTGGCAGTCCCAAGGGGTTCGACGCTTACATAATTTGAGCCAACTAGCACCCGTTTATTATCGTACCATGCGCATACAGCAATTTCCTTGTTGTGCACAAAGTAATCATAAGCCCCCCGCCCTTCTTTTTTTAGTTCCTTTTCAGACTTCAATGGAGGGGGCTGCCCAGAAGGTCCCGTGCGATTATTACGAAGCGTGCATACGGCTTTAATTTTCAGGTTAATTAAAGCCTCCAACAAATAAAATGATGCAAAATAGTTGTCGAAAAACAGGCAAACCCCCTTTGGCAGTTTTTGGCACATTTTGAGCACTGTTTGCCCTCCCAATTGCCTGTTTTTGAGCACTGTTTGCCCTCTTCTGGCAGTTTCAATGTTTGAGCAAGAGTAGCTGTAGGATTCGGAGCAGGTGTTTTTGCTCTAGTCGACGGACCCGTTTTGTTAGGGTCAGGAGGCACGTACTTTGTTGGCTTATATGGCTCGAATTCATACACATAGCCAGATGTCCCGGCCCGAACCCACAATTTATATCCCCATTTGGTGGGTTTTGAGGGCATATACTGCTTAGTGCCTTCTGGAGCGCGACCTTTGAACTTCACCATCATTTCATCAATGGACTGTTCGGGGTCTTGAACGCCAGCCGCCTGTTCAAATTTAGTATTCAACTCGTCCATTAGGGGTCGAATTAAATAGAATTGATCGAAGTCATCTGAGTCTTTAGCAGGCATTACACTCCGATCGTTGAAGTGCAATGTCCGTAAGAGTTCTTGGAAACGGTTCCGTGGCATGCAATTAGCAATAACAGGTACAAGCGTTTGCGCAGCCCAGTAGCGCCATTTGGCTGGCAAGCTGACCAGAGACATATATTGTAATATACCAATCAGCTTATAGCACTCCGCGACTGTCATTGGCTTTATACGTAAGCCTTTTTGCACGCGGTACAGGTTAGACTGGTATACGATGTTCTCAATTAGCTCTGGAGAAAACAACAATTTCCACATCTGAAATGAGCTTGGGGAGTGCTCGACAGCATCGACAGGTTCAAATCCTTCAAACTGTTCATTAGCACTGTCATTATCATCGTCAAAAGTGGGGGAGAGTGGCCTTTTTCTCCACACAGTAGCTATCTGCGATAAAGGCACTTCGTCTTCTGAGTCATCTGATGGTTCAGTTTCTGTATCGTCAGAATCGCATGAATCATCACTGGTAGTTATTTCGGAGTCAGAGTCAGTGAAAGCGTTGCGTCGATGAATATATCGGCGTTTTTTTGGGGTCGGCTGGTATTCATCTTTTGTTTCTTCAGGAGTTTCTTCACTAGCCAACTCGTCTTCAGATTCCAAATCAGACATAATATTTAATCAAAATCTGAAACATAAATATATAAATTCCAACTTCGCACTAGTCTTTTTTAAGTTTATGATGTCTAATTTGAAAGTTTAGGTGGACTAATTTAATCTGGGTGTGGTTTAAAATGATTTTTGTAAATATTATGTTGTTATAGTGAACCTATTTTTATGTATAAGTGGACCTATTTTTATGTATAAGTGAACCTATTTTTATGTATAAGTGAACCTATTTTTATGTATAAGTGGACCTATTTTTATGTATAAGTGAACCTATTTTTATGTATAAGTGAACCTATTTTTATGTATAAGTGGACCTATTTTTATGCATAAGTGGACCTATTTTTATGTATAAGTGGACCTATTTTTATGTATAAGTGGACCTATTTTTATGTATAAGTGGACCTATTTTTATGTATAAGTGGACCTATTTTTTGGTCGATAGCTTTAGTCGAATATTGTATATTCCAGTTTAGAATCGTATACAACAGATGTCAACTTCAGTTGACAATCTTTTTTCAACATTGTAATCAACAATTGACAATTCAGCAATTAATTTGCTAAGTACGATTGTAAACAGCAATGTACAATGTATATATAGGCAGAGTTTGGGGTCGTTTCATTGTAAACTGGGGTTTACATTGGCCAGTATGTTGAACACCTTCCAAAAATGACTGGTCATGCACGCATATCCAATTCAGCTGAAACATAATGCAACGATGACTAATCATATTTTGTATATTTAATACTATTAGTTATACAATTGCTAATATACACTTAGATTTGTCACAGCATGCAATGTGTATATCCCCGCCACCTGAAATGATTGTAAATCGGGGTATACCATGGTACATAAAGGGTATGTAGTTATATAACATTTATTAAGTGCATAATTACATTTAATTGATTAGTTAATTATTTTTGAAAAGGAAGGTATAACCAGATAATCGCTTAATTTATCAATTAAATAAATGTTATATAATGGCACTTAAAACTATATAAACCACAATTCATACTATGAGTTTTTTATTTGAATAAATTTGCTGATTTAAAACATTCATAGATAGAATATTCGTTCATTTACAATTTACGCCTATTACACTACTATTACACCTGGGTTTTTTGCGCCAAAACGTTAGCATTGGCGAAAATTTTTGGAGTTTGCTAAAACTTTTTTGGTCGTTTTAGCCAATTTGCTAAACAAATTCGGCAGAAAAAAATTTCTGATAACTCTCCAATTGATTGTTTACCGTTAAGGCAGCAGTTTTGTTAGGTCCACACTTTTCATTAAATCTCTGACAACACCTGCGTCCCATTAAGGCAGCAAGTGTTTCGTTAGAGCCACGGTGCGTCCCATTAGGTCCACAGTTTGTGCATTGTCACAGTATACTTTACAATTACTACGATTACGTAAATTTGGTACAGCCTGCCCACGCAGAAAGGTGTCATATTTTTCTATTCAAACTTTAAAATGTCACAACTAAATTTTGCGCTTATTTTCAGTTCTGATTTCGTAATGGTAGCTTGCCTTAGCTGCTGTTAATTTATAACATTTCACATCGAAGGTCAGATGTCAAATTTATTTTCTTTTGAGTCAAAACTAGTATTATACAATTGAACATTGCTGCTTTAACGCTACAAATGTGGCCTTAACGAAACACAGAAAAGAGTGTGGACATAATAGGACGATTTTAATCCTACCTTAATTTCGTGTGGTCTTGACGGGACACAGCCCTCCAATTCACCGAATTTTGTCCAAAATCCAAAAATTTTTCATATGCGTCCCCAATGGGCCGGTTTTTTGCCATTCGAGGCAAACAATTTCTTGTGACTTAGGAGCACTTCTAAAGCAGCAGTTACTTAAGAATAAATACAGCTCGCACAGGCACATCAGAATTTTTACTTTAATTTTCATGTTAATTTCAACTTCGGTATTTTTTGGCTACGTGATCGCATACGTACACAGGGAGATGGGGGAATTGGGGAATTCCCCCATAAAAAATTTTTCCTACTGAATTTTGACACAAGAGGTTTGGTTGCCTGGTTTGGTTTGGTTTGGTTTTTATTGCCCGGCTGAAAAAATTTACGATACTTCTCCAATTGATCAAATTTGACCTAAAAATAAAAAAATCGGTTAAAGCTTTCCTTACCATTCACCAAAGGTTATGCATGTCTACACGAGGATATATTTTATGCTGCATTTACTTGTGTAGTACACTGTCTGATGTGATGTTCTCATCATTTGTTTTAATTTCTGTTCTTGTTAAATTATTTGTTAAAAATTTCTGATACGTTTCCACTCTCCAGTTGACAAAATTCGGCCTAAAAATTAAAAAAAATCCGATTTTTTTCTTGGGGCTGCCGTTCCAGTCTCCTGGAACGTTATGGTTTAGTGATCTTACGTTTTTAAGCCGTTTTGTGTTACAATGGCTAAAAAGTGCATTTTAACCCATTATATACAACAAATCGAAGTCATTACCCTCCGAATTTTTTTTGGGTGCGCCACTGACCGCATTTAAGATACTTACAGTCAAGGGGCATAGCTTGCCCGCGGTGGGGGGAATAGTGATGGGAATTCCCCCGATATTTTTTACGCAGGGTCCGACCTCATGTATTTATTTATTACGCCAAAAAAATTTCCGATACGTCTCTAATTGACTAAAAAATTGACCCAAAAATCAAAATCAAATTATTCGGATCGCTGACATTCACGGCTTTGACGCGAGCGTTCCCAAAACTGGAAGCAGGTATGAAATCTGAGTATAACCTTCATTTTAAAGACCACCAAATGTCCGGTAAAATTTCTTTAGGACAATCCATATAATCTTTCAAAATATCTGTCGTGCTGCGGCCTCTTTCTCTAGCATGTAGCCAGAACTTGGGGCACTGTTTCCATGAGTTATGCATCTTGTATCTAGAAAAAATAAGCATAAATCATATTTTGAAGTTATTACTACTAGATTTATAAACTTCTAATTAAAAACTCCACTTGTTTCAGTCAAAACTATCAAATTAACTACAGAACATCTTGTAATCGCGACTGCAAGAAGACTTAAGTTTATTTAGATTAATTTGCTAATATTGTAGCGTTGTTTTTATTTCTGGTTTTAGTTTTCAACTTGTTTTTGCCGATCAGCATTCTTATGAAATAAGATTAATCTATGCTTATTTTGCTTGTTAGCATATCGAAGAAAAGTTTCACATCATAACAATTGTAGTTTTAAAACAACCTGTAATATATAAAAACACGACGAAATCCCTACAAAGTTGATAAATAGTGCCCGCTCATAACTCACATTGATATGGAAGTCAACATCTTAAAGGGCCTTTTCATAAATTACATTAACTGGATAAGAATAAAAAGATTTTCAAAAACTCAACAACAAATTAATGTACGCTTCTGAAAATAACTAAACAACTAAGCTCAAGCAGATCCATTGACATTCAAAATTTCAGTAACTTTCGTTAATCCGTATTTGAGTTTTTGAATTTAGCCTAGGTAAGCTAATCCAGTTACTGTAATTTGTGAAAAGCCCCAGTTATGAAAAATCTTGCAGTGGATTGATGTTTTCTTCAAAGTCGCAGTCGGATACTGGGCACTGCATACGGACTGAGGCGACATTTGTTCTTGCAGCTTCGTATAGCCGTCAATGTATGAAGCGCTTAGAGCTGCCATGTAATTTGTCTTTGACATCACCGTTAGCACACAGGCCTTGAAAAACTGACTAGCTAAAAGTTTTAATAATTTTTAAATAAACTATTAAAAACTAGTTCATATTAGTTCGGAATAAATTTCTGATAATACAGTTATGGAAATACTGCTACTAGTTATACCTTAGATATGTGATGCAACCACAGAGTATGTAACTGTTAGCATGAACATTGTATTTAAAAGTTATTTTTGTAGGTATACATTATAAAGTTTTAAAAGGTAAAGATATTAAAGATTATAAAAACAGCTCATACGTATAGTCAATATTCTACTTACATTTTCAACAGGAACTAATTGTTGACACTGATTTTGCACTCCAGTAGTTTCGTTCTCTTCGTCAATCTAACAAAACATTAAATACTCTTAATGTATTACATTTTTGTTTGTATACTACTTTTCAAATGATTTTTTAATGTCTCAATTTTACTCGTCATATTGTATTGCATAGGATTAACAGTGACTGCGGGATATTTCAATTTCGCTAATTTCGCAACACCTTTATACTTGAAATATCTAATCATGTTTGTGTCACGTATTATAATGTGATATGAGAGTTCAAAAAATTGAGTTCACAAGTTTGTTTTGAACTTAATGCATGAAAATAGCTCACGAAAATTGACAAAATAATTGTTTGCCTCTATCTTACAATGTTAAAAATTGCTTTTTATAAACCTTTAATAATATTTCTGAACATAAACATTTATGAACTTAGCATAGCTTCGTTGTTCACGTTGACTACGTTCTGGTTGTTCTGGAGATAAGCCCAGTAAAATATGTTTGTTCCGTCGCTTCCATTGTCGTCTTCTTGCCGCTCTTTTTCTTTCTTCTTTGCGTGGGACATGGCAGCTGTAACTAAAATGTTCAAGTATAATTGCACAAATATACAATTCATTCAGAAGAGTACGGTATATTTAGAAAAGTATAGGAGTATATTAAAATTTTTTTAAAAACAATTTGCCTCTGCTAGTAAAGTGACTGTCTGACTGGTGTGCCTTTTATAAAATAGTTTCAGATGTAGACTTTCATAACAGAATTAAATTACGTATAGTACTTCCAGCTCACAAAAGCGTAGGTATTATTGAATAATTATTCGTGTTTATTTTTATTTATTAAGTATATATATTAAAGTTTAAATATTCAAATATAATAATAAACTTATTTTACATACTGTTTTTATTTGGAAAATTATTATTTATAGTTGTAGTACTTCCATTTACCTCCCTCAATAATATTGGAAACTACTTGCAAATTTCTCCCTAGTGACCTTTGTGTGACTTTAATTAGTCTGCACTCAATTGATGTAGACGGCTGACTACGTGTCCGAACAATTATGTAATAATTACAATACAGGGAATTAATTAAAAGATACTAAAATGTCACCACAACAAATGGGACACGATTTGCCTAGAACCATAATTCTTCGAATTTTGAATTCGAAATTTTGTGACCACTTTCAGAAGAATATAGTTATACTATGTACCCTGTTTTTGTATAATTTGGAGGGTGATGCCTAGATACGTAAAAAAGTTACGTGTATTGTCATATACGTGAAAATTTGTTTCTGTACAACAGAAAACAGACTTCGTTTGGTATATCCTGAACTGTTTATCAGTCAACCTAAGAAAATTAGTTTGTCTAAGTGTGTGTCTAAACACTAAGTGTGTCTGTTGGTCTGTCTGTATGCATGTGTAACAAAGCAGACGTATTTACATTACTGTAAAGGTCATTAGGGAAGAATTTGCAAGTAGTCTGAACTATCATTGAGGGTGGTAAATGGAAGTAATTTAGCAGGTACGAAAATTACTATCCTTTTTATTTTACTGAAGTTGACTATTAACTGCTATTTACGTTGTTTATTGGGGCCCGTTCATACAAAATTATCAGTTATCAGTTATTAGTTATCATTTATCAGTGAAAATTTATCAGTTATCAGTGTAGCGTTGCATGAAGTTTATCAGTTATCAGTTATCAAGTACTAGTTATCACTATCAGTGTTGCACAAGAACACTGATAACTGATAACTGATAAATTATCAGTAAATCGTAAAATACGTAGAAATTAGCGTTAATTTGACTGTTTTTCTAAAGTTTTTTCCTCATTATATTAATTTTTCTTATGCACACTGATTTAGAGCATGTTTTCCCATTTGAGTCAATTTTTGTATCATTTATACAAAGACAATGCTGTGTGACTGGCACACTGCATGAAACACCCTGGAACACTGAGTCAGTTTTTATCCCTAATATGGGACCAAAATATGAAACACATTAGGCAAAAATTGGCAAAATTTCAAGAAAATTCATTAAAACATCGTTTTCAATCATCAAAAGTAACTATAGTAGCTGAAAATTTCTAATAAATAAAATTTATCAGTGAACGAACACTGATAAAAAATTGGCTAAATTTATCAGTTATCAGTTATCAATGTTCTGCTTTGTGCAACGAACACTGATAATTTAGTAATAAATGGTGGAAATTTTACTGATAACTGATAACTGATAAAGGATAATTATCAGCAAATTTTGTGCAACACTGATAATTGATAAGTAATAACTAATAACTGATAACTAATAATGATCAGTGATCAGTAAACGCCCTGTAACGCAGTTTACTGATAATTTATCAGTTATCAGTGTTTGGTGCAACGGGGCCCTGGTGTTTTTACTGAAGTTGTATGTTTGAAGTAATAGGAAGATAATTACATAATCTAAATAAATATTCCAAAAGGATTACTTTTATAGTTTTTAATTTTTTTATAATTTATAATTAAGACCTTTTTTCTTTCTTGACACTCATTTTTAAGACAATACTATTCGAAAACGCCGCGGAGGAACGTCAAAGTCGGAAAAAAATTGGACGATCTTGATACAACGGAATTCCTTAAACATAATGAGTTGTTACAGTCCAATGCTAGTTTTAACCCATTTCTAAACAGACCACACTGAACGAATTACAGATGCTAACTTAACTTGAACGCACAAGTTAGTTTAGTCGTTTAGTTTGATTAAAATACAGCGCGCTATCAGTTAAAATCCCTTTGACTTGAATGTCTTAAATTGATATGTTATTAAGTATAACTTTCAAACGGTTTAGTTGGACAAAAATTTATTCTTTTAGTGTTGTAAAACGAATGGTTTAGAATTAGACTCACATTACGACTATGTCAACAGAATTCAAGTATAAATTTTATTATATTTAAATTGGAAAATAATTCAGACGTTTCAGGAGACTGAAGAAAATTTGCAATTTTTGAAGGGGTTTATTAACACTGCCAATGCTCTTGGCTGCTGTGGCATATACTAACCAAATTTCGCTGGTATAATGGATGCATAAGGGACTATATACATGTAAATTATGCTGTCAAGTGGTTATTGGTATTTTGTGATATTGGCATGAGAAATCAGAATTGTGGTTAAAAACTTCAAAGTTACAGATCGTCTAGAACGACTAACAGAGGTATGTCATATTTTAGCTGAAAATATTCTTAAAATAAAATGGGTTAGACCTTTTTTGAATGGCTTTTCTGAGTCGTATAAGAGCCACAAAAATTTGCATACAATTTTGTAAGTCCTCAAAAAATACACAAAAAATCCAGTTTTTGAGCTATAAACTAGCGGTAAAAGATTAAATCAATGCCAAAATTAGCTGAAATATTGCTAATTACATTCGCAATGTCCGTGCCAAATTTGATTATGTTCGGTCAAGTAACTTTTGAATTATTACAAAAACTTCGAAAACGTAACTACCACCTTAAAACTATATAAACCACAATTCATACTATGAGTTTTTTATTTGAATAAATTTGCTGATTTAAAACATTCATACATAGAATATTCGTTCATTTACAATTTACGCCTATTACACTACTATTACACCTGGGTTTTTTGCGCCAAAACGTTAGCATTGGCGAAAATTTTTGGAGTTTGCTAAAACTTTTTTGGTCGTTTTAGCCAATTTGCTAAACAAATTCGGCAGAAAAAAATTTCTGATAACTCCAATTGATTGTTTACCGTTAAGGCAGCAGTTTTGTTAGGTCCACACTTTTCATTAAATCTCTGACAACACCTGCGTCCCATTAAGGCAGCAAGTGTTTCGTTAGAGCCACAGTGCGTCCCATTAGGTCCACAGTTTGTGCATGTCACAGTATACTTTACAATTATTACGATTACGTAAATTTGGTACAGCCTGCCCACGCAGAAAGGTGTCAAATTTTTCTATTCAAACTTTAAAATGTCACAACTAAATTTTGCGCTTATTTTCAGTTCTGATTTCGTAATGGTAGCTTGCCTTAGCTGCTGTTAATTTATAACATTTCACATCGAAGGTCAGATGTCAAATTTATTTTCTTTTGAGTCAAAACTAGTATTATACAATTGAACATTGCTGCTTTAACGCTACAAATGTGGCCTTAACGAAACACAGAAAAGAGTGTGGACATAATAGGACGATTTTAATCCTACCTTAATTTCGTGTGGTCTTGACGGGACACAGCCCTCCAATTCACCGAATTTTGTCCAAAATCCAAAAATTTTTCATATGCGTCCCCAATGGGCCGGTTTTTTGCCATTCGAGGCAAAAAATTTCTTGTGACTTAAAAGCACTTCTAAAGCAGCAGTTACTTAAGAATAAATACAGCTCGCACAGGCACATCAGAATTTTTACTTTAATTTTCATGTTAATTTCAACTTCGGTATTTTTTGGCTACGTGATCGCATACGTACACAGGGAGATGGGGGAATGGGGGAATTCCCCCATAAAAAATTTTTCCTACTGAATTTTTACACAAGAGGTTTGGTTGCCTGGTTTGGTTTGGTTTGGTTTTTATTGCCCGGCTGAAAAAATTTACGATACTTCTCCAATTGATCAAATTTGGCCTAAAAATAAAAAAATCGGTTAAAGCTTTCCTTACCATTCACCAAAGGTTATGCATGTCTACACGAGGATATATTTTATGCTGCATTTACTTGTGTAGTACACTGTCTGATGTGATGTTCTCATCATTTGTTTTAATTTCTGTTCTTGTCAAATTATTTGTTAAAAATTTCTGATACGTTTCCACTCTCCAGTTGACAAAATTCGGCCTGAAAATTAAAAAAATCCTTTTTTTTTCTTGGGGCTGCCGCTCCAGTCTCCTGGAACGTTATGGTTTAGTGATCTTACGTTTTTAAGCCGTTTTGTGTTACAATGGCTAAAAAGTGCATTTTAACCCATTATATACAACAAATCGAAGTCATTACCCTCCGAATTTTTTTTGGGTGCGCCACTGACCGCATTTAAGATACTTACAGTCAAGGGGCATAGCTTGCCCGCGGTGGGGGGAATAGTGATGGGAATTCCCCCGATATTTTTTACGCAGGGTCCGACCTCATGTATTTATTTATTACGCCAAAAAAATTTCCGATACGTCTCTAATTGACTAAAAAATTGACCCAAAAATCAAAATCATTATTATTCGGATCGCTGACATTCACGGCTTTGACGCGAGCGTTCCCAAAACTGGAAGCAGGTATAAAATCTGAGTCTAACCTTCATTTTAAAGACCACCAAATGTCCGGTAAAATTTCTTTAAGACAATCCATATAATCTTTCAAAATATCTGTCGTGCTGCGGCCTCTTTCTCTAGCATGTAGCCAGAACTTGGGGCACTGTTTCCATGAGTTATGCATCTTGTATCTAGAAAAAATAAGCATAAATCATATTTTGAAGTTATTACTACTAGATTTATAAACTTCTAATTAAAAGTTCCACTTGTTTCAGTCAAAACTATCAAATTAACTACAGAACATCTTGTAATCGCGACTGCAAGAAGACTTAAGTTTATTTAGATTAATTTGCTAATATTGTAGCGTTGTTTTTATTTCTGGTTTTAGTTTTCAACTTGTTTTTGCCGATCAGCATTCTTATGAAATAAGATTAATCTATGCTTATTTTGCTTGTTAGCATATCGAAGAAAAGTTTCACATCATAACAATTGTAGTTTTAAAACAACCTGTAATATATAAAAACACGACAAAATCCCTACAAAGTTGATAAATAGTGCCCGCTCATAACTCACATTGATATGGAAGTCAACATCTTAAAGGGCCTTTTCATAAATTACATTAACTGGATAAGAATAAAAAGATTTTCAAAAACTCAACAACAAATTAATGTACGCTTCTGAAAATAACTAAACAACTAAGCTCAAGCAGATCCATTGACATTCAAAATTTCAGTAACTTTCGTTAATCCGTATTTGAGTTTTTGAATTTAGCCTAGTTAAGCTAATCCAGTTAATGTAATTTGTGAAAAGCCCCAGTTATGAAAAATCTTGCAGTGGATTGATGTTTTCTTCAAAGTCGCAGTCGGATACTGGGCACTGCATACGGACTGAGGCGACATTTGTTCTTGCAGCTTCGTATAGCCGTCAATGTATGAAGCGCTTAGAGCTGCCATGTAATTTGTCTTTGACATCACCGTTAACACACAGGCCTTGAAAAACTGACTAGCTAAACGTTTTAATAATTTTTAAATAAACTATTAAAAACTAGTTCATATTAGTTCGGAATAAATTTCTGATAATACAGTTATGGAAATACTGCTACTAGTTATACCTTAGATATGTGATGCAACCACAGAGTATGTAACTGTTAGCATGAACATTGTATTTAAAAGTTATTTTTGTAGGTATACATTATAAAGTTTTAAAAGGTAAAGATATTAAAGATTATAAAAACAGCTCATACGTATAGTCAATATTCTACTTACATTTTCAACAGGAACTAATTGTTGACACTGATTTTGCACTCCAGTAGTTTCGTTCTCTTCGTCAATCTAACAAAACATTAAATACTCTTAATGTATTACATTTTTGTTTGTATACTACTTTTCAAATGATTTTTTAATGTCTCAATTTTACTCGTCATATTGTATTGCATTTGATTAACAGTGACTGCGGGATATTTCAATTTCGCTAATTTCGCAACACCTTTATACTTGAAATATCTAATCATGTTTGTGTCACGTATTATAATGTGATATGAGAGTTCAAAAAATTGAGTTCACAAGTTTGTTTTGAACTTAATGCATGAAAATAGCTCACGAAAATTGACAAAATAATTGTTTGCCTCTATCTTATAATGTTAAAATTTGCTTTTTATAAACCTTTAATAATATTTCTGAACATAAACATTTATGAACTTAGCATAGCTTCGTTGTTCACGTTGACTACGTTCTGGTTGTTCTGGAGATAAGCCCAGTAAAATATGTTTGTTCCGTCGCTTCCATTGTCGTCTTCTTGCCGCTCTTTTTCTTTCTTCTTTGCGTGGGACATGGCAGCTGTAACTAAAATGTTCAAGTATAATTGCACAAATATACAATTCATTCAGAAGAGTACGGTATATTTAGAAAAGTATAGGAGTATATTAAAATTTTTTTAAAAACAATTTGCCTCTGCTAGTAAAGTGACTGTCTGACTGGTGTGCCTTTTATAAAATAGTTTCAGATGTAGACTTTCATAACAGAATTAAATTACGTATAGTACTTCCAGCTCACAAAAGCGTAGGTATTATTGAATAATTATTCGTGTTTATTTTTATTTATTAAGTATATTAAAGTTTAAATATTCAAATATAATAATAAACTTATTTTACATACTGTTTTTATTTGGAAAATTATTATTTATAGTTGTCAAAAGTACTTCCATTTACCTCCCTCAATAATATTGGAAACTACTTGCAAATTTCTCCCTAGTGACCTTTGTGTGACTTTAATTAGTCTGCACTCAATTGATGTAGACGGCTGACTACGTGTCCGAACAATTATGTAATAATTACAATACAGGGAATTAATTAAAAGATACTAAAATGTCACCACAACAAATGGGACACGATTTGCCTAGAACCATAATTCTTCGAATTTTGAATTCAAAATTTTGTGACCACTTTCAGAAGAATATAGTTATACTATGTACCCTGTTTTTGTATAATTTGGAGGGTGATGCCTAGATACGTAAAAAAGTTACGTGTATTGTCATATACGTGAAAATTTGTTTCTGTACAACAGAAAACAGACTTCGTTTGGTATATCCTGAACTGTTTATCAGTCAACCTAAGAAAATTAGTTTGTCTAAGTGTGTGTCTAAACACTAAGTGTGTCTGTTGGTCTGTCTGTATGCATGTGTAACAAACCAGACGTATTTACATTACTGTAAAGGTCATTAGGGAAGAATTTGCAAGTAGTCTGAACTATCATTGAGGGTGGTAAATGGAAGTAATTTAGCAGGTACGGAAAATTACTATCCTTTTTATTTTACTGAAGTTGACTATTAACTGCTATTTACGTTGTTTATTGGGGCCCGTTCATACAAAATTATCAGTTATTAGTTATCATTTATCAGTGAAAATTTATCAGTTATCAGTGTAGCGTTGCATGAAGTTTATCAGTTATCAGTTATCAAGTATTAGTTATCACTATCAGTGTTGCACAAGAACACTGATAACTGATAACTGATAAATTATCAGTAAATCGTAAAATACGTAGAAATTAGCGTTACTTTGACTGTTTTTCTAAAGTTTTTTCCTCATTATATTAATTTTTCTTATGAACACTGATTTAGAATTATGTTTTCCCATTTGAGTCAATTTTTGTATCATTTATACAAAGACAATGCTGTGTGACTGGCACACTGCATGAAACACCCTGGAACACTGAGTCAGTTTTTATCCCTAATATGGGACCAAAATATGAAACACATTAGGCAAAAATTGGCAAAATTTCAAGAAAATTCATTAAAACATCGTTTTCAATCATCAAAAGTAACTATAGTAGCTGAAAATTTCTAATAAATAAAATTTATCAGTGAACGAACACTGATAAAAAATTGGCTAAATTTATCAGTTATCAGTTATCAATGTTCTGCTTTGTGCAACGAACACTGATAATTTAGTAATAAATGGTGGAAATTTTACTGATAACTGATAACTGATAAAGGATAATTATCAGCAAATTTTGTGCAACACTGATAATTGATAAGTAATAACTAATAACTGATAACTAATAATGATCAGTGATCAGTAAACGCCCTGTAACGCAGTTTACTGATAATTTATCAGTTATCAGTGTTTGGTGCAACGGGGCCCTGGTGTTTTTACTGAAGTTGTATGTTTGAAGTAATAGGAAGATAATTACATAATCTAAATAAATATTCCAAAAGGATTACTTTTATAGTTTTTAATTTTTTTATAATTTATAATTAAGACCTTTTTTCTTTCTTGACACTCATTTTTAAGACAATACTATTCGAAAACGCCGCGGAGGAACGTCAAAGTCGGAAAAAAATTGGACGATCTTGATACAACGGAATTCCTTAAACATAATGAGTTGTTACAGTCCAATGCTAGTTTTAACCCATTTCTAAACAGACCACACTGAACGAATTACAGATGCTAACTTAACTTGAACGCACAAGTTAGTTTAGTCGTTTAGTTTGATTAAAATACAGCGCGCTATCAGTTAAAATCCCTTTGACTTGAATGTCTTAAATTGATATGTTATTAAGTATAACTTTCAAACGGTTTAGTTGGACAAAAATTTATTCTTTTAGTGTTGTAAAACGAATGGTTTAGAATTAGACTCACATTACGACTATGTCAACAGAATTCAAGTATAAATTTTATTATATTTAAATTGGAAAATAATTCAGTTACAGTTTTTATCCTCTCTCTCAGCATAGTTCTAATATTTTATCTTAGTCTGACTAAACGTCAAGTGGTCAAACGCACAAGTAGATTAGTTTTTTAGAGTAAGAGTTCGATATCCAGTTGTAGGGTTTTTGCAAAACAATTCAAGGAACGCTTGTCTGCTAACGTTATTATGAATGATAAACTTTCTTATCAAGCAACCATGTTTTATTTTTTATCAAAATTTGTAATCAGTACACGATGAAAATTAAGGAGTCGGTTACCATTACTATAACAGGCATTTTCCATGCATGGTGATGCAGTGAACGCTCAGCTAAAATCTTGAAGTGAATTGCCACGCAGCAAATAAACTTTGCCTTCCTGCTTTTTTAAGCTGTCTGCTATGTATTGATAGCATACAACTGCATTTAAAGATAACATTGGCACTGTAAGAAGTTTATAAAATTACTGAAAAAACATCAACACTATTTATCTACTTTATCAGGAAGTTCAGTGATGCGTGATCCTACGTAAAAACTGAAAAGTATAAAGTACAATTGCTTTCCGAGTTTCCAAAGAAAGACTGCAGTTGATGGAGTAAGGCTACTGTAGTGGGATAAGGCTTTCAAATAGATTAAATTTTTAACACTATTTGAACTGAGTAAAGATGCACTACAAATATATAAAAACTTTATTTATGTCACTGCTTATTATCATCTAGATTTAAAAAAGTTAAAAATTTAAGCGTACGTTGTAACCGGAATAAATCGGTGTTTTTTGCAAAAACAAAACGCAGATTGAACTGAAAATTTCGGTAATATTGCCAAGGGTAATTTTTGTATGCTTCGATAATGTGATGTAAACATGTCAACCCTAATAATGCGTTCTTTGAGTTTTAACCCGAGTAAATAACTTTAAGTATGAATAACGTTGTTTTATTTATCAACTAGGATTCGTCAGTGAAGTAACTGTAAACTGCTTCAAAAACTTAAAATTGTACCTACATATCTAAACCTATAAAGCTACCTTGTTTCAAACCGTTTCAAAAGTCCATGTGGGCAGGGCCCGGTTTCATGAACAATGAATCTCGATTCATTAGTAACGCTGGTGCAACATCGGAAATCAGGTATAACTGGGTTTTTGCACAATAGTTCTGCTAGAAATTTTCATGACAGGTAGCCATTATGTTACATCACGTGTGGTTTAAGTCTCATAATAGTCAATTCATCCAGTGAAAACTATAGCTAACTTGGAGTCATTCATTCTTTGCAAATATTAGTACATTTTTAAGTTACTAATATTGACTAATATATGGAACTAATGAATGACTTTCACTTAGCTAGACTTTTGTCTGCATCAAGCAAACATATCAAAAGTTTACACACATATTACCGAACATATTGGCAATATGTTGTAGAGTTTTCTAACAGAAGCATTACGTTAGCGCAAAGTTATAACTTATTTTTTAACTTACATCAGTGTTACTAATGAATCGCAACTGATCTTTTATGAAACCAGGCCCAGATGTGTTTGAAGGATTCTGTTTAGTAGACATCGTCAGTGCGTGTATAAAATTACTAAAAATTTTGTAAAGATGACTCTCACAATAACAGCTTATATAGTAAAATTTTATCATGGTATCAACTTTTTCAGTAATTGAACTTTATTCTTATTGTGCGTACAATTTGACAAATTGTAGAAAGTTAAGCTATTTGAACTTAGAAACGGATATCGCTGTAACTCATTAAAGCTAATTTTTTTGACCCTGTAGCCGGTGGTTTCGTTTTTTGAAGACTAAATATCTAAGTTATTAAAACACTAACAAAGTCTGCAGAAACATCAATTCTTTTGCTATAAGCACAGTTGTATAAATTAATTAATTTGTGTAATTTGAGTAATTTCAGCACAAGGTTTAATTTTTGTTGCTTAACTTTATACGGCGAATTCTGCAGTATTGGCTGTAATTGAACGGTACGTCAGTGATGTTATGAATGGTGTCTTTGTACAAAAATTTGAGAGGTGTCTTTGTACAAAAATTTGAGAGAAGATTTGATTCTGATTCGGATTTTTTAAACAATGTTCATGCAACTTTTCTATGCAATTTATGCTCGTAAGTGCTCTGTTCAAGCACGAACGACACGAACGAACGTCTAAACATGTCTGAAGTAATTGGCATACTTAAGGGGGCGCTCCGGGAATCGAGGGTTACATCGAAAATTGGCAAAAAAATTGGCAAATGTCAAACTTTACTATACATATATGTACTATGGCTCAAAAGAACAATGGAGGCAAAATTTCAAATCACGTGATCATGTCACGTGACTCCCAGAGCACTAAACGTGAGTGAATTTTCAGCAAACGATAACTCTGCTTATACTTTGCGTATAGTCACACTTTATATACCAAAATGTAGCTTATCTGCTTTTCTAGTTGAACATTATTTTGGTTTTTACCATTTATGTCAGGTTTGGATAAAAAATGTCATTATGTGTTTTCGAAGTCGAACTCTGAGCAATAAAATTCATATAAAAAAATTTCTAAGCTTTATTTTAAAAAACTACAAAATTGTTCAACTGCGCAGCGCCTAAGGCTATAATTGTGCAAAATTTTGTAGAAAAATATGTTACCAGCATTTTATAATCGAATGCCGAAAAATTGGTTTTGTATTCACACAGCCTATATTTGAGTCTGCTGCTTCTGAAAATGGTTTCTTGTGCGATTTTTTTGCACAGAACGCAATAAAATTGTTTTAAATTTTTATTACGACTAATAAAATCTAAGTATCGTCTGTTTGCAAAACCTCAAAAACCGTTGATGCACTGGCTTACTTGCTGAATTTGTGTAAAAGTCGAATAAAATCAGTAAATTCAGTCGCCCGTTTGAAGAACCATACAACCGACAAAAACCTAACTTTTGGGAAATGACGAAAAACGTTGGAGGTCATTTTTTCCAAGATTTTGGGGTCAAATTTAGTGTGGACGTAGCTAGAACGGTTCTTCTTCAGACCCCAAAAATATTCTCACGAATTCGCAACCTTTCCTGAGTTATAAGGCCTCAAAGTCATATGAGCGGTTTTAGCATATGATGAAGATATAAACAAGCGTTTTTTGCCCCGAGACACAATACACTGCTTTTGAAACGTTGTAAAGACGAGTACGATAACCTGGCAGTTGAAACCTTTTATTGAGAAAAAAGTTCAATTATCAGACTATGAGCTACAACAGCAAATTTTTGCACCGAAACACACTGTAACGTACAACATCAACTTTAGCAGAGGTCCCAGTTTCTATTAAACGGCAGTTTTTTTTCCACCGCTCTTTGGCTTTTATAGCACAACGAAAGTGGAAGGTTTTTATTAAATAGGTCTTTTACTGCTGGAATTTTCATGATAGCCAAACAACACACTCAAAAAAATGTCGCTTGACCGCTACTTGGCCGTTTTTTGCTGCTGGATATTGTAGAGATGATTGTCACGTGACTTCAATCCGGGGCAAAAATTGTGTTCTTCCGGCCAATCAGAAACAAAGTACTGGCCAATCAACATCAAGTTGCAGATAACCGTTTTCGTATTACCAATAAGCATCAGACCAGTTTCAAATCAACCAATAAGAAACTACTGAGTTCTCGTTTTGTTTTGGAGGGGGCTTTGTGGACTAGTTATCAATAAAAAACGTTTATAACAATTGCTAGCAATTTTTGAATACTTTTTATGATGGTGAACAGTTGTGATTATTTAGCAGTGTAAAATTATCAGCATTAGAGCGAATTAAAAAGGTTATAAGTCGAGTTCTACACATGTGGACCCTTGTACTAACTTCACTAAATACAAAACACAGATCAAATTCTAGAAAACAGACCAAATTATAACACAAAACAGTAAACACTAAAACAGCAAACATTATAAGACAAAAGAGTAAACACTAAAACAGTGGGTATGGAGAAAGAGAAATAAACAATCTGAAAATAATTATGCAACTGTACAGTTTACACTGCACCTATATAAACCGAATTTTTTGCCACGGCCGAAACTTCCCATTCTGAAATAGGTGTTTTGCAAATTTTGTGCTTCAACGTAGCGCACAGGCTTATATCAAAAATCATACAAGATATGATAAAAAATAAACCACTTATGATATTGAACAGTAAAAAAACATAACGTTATGTGTAGTAAAGTAAGTTCAAAACAAGGCTGTCATCAAAGAGAACTGTCGAAAGTAATGCACGCTTCATCCCTTCACAAGTTTCTAACTTTTTTCATCGTCGCATGATCTCATTTTTTTATTTTAGTGTCACTATTATTACCTCTTGTTTTCATTTTTATGAGTTTATATACGTACTGAAATTTGCGGGGCAAAAACCGGACTTAAACCGGACATCTGCAGTGCTTTGTAAGCGCCAAATGTGAAAATTTGGATTTTGGGTTTTGAAAATGGGCTGAGTCTCCGTCACGTGACCTGCAGATGACCGCCACTTAAACGTTTTTTGTCCCGAATACACTTTCAAATTTTCATTAACCAATTAGAAAGCAGCATTTTGAGTGACGTAATTTCATCAGCCAATCATTTAGTATAATTTGAAATAGGCTCCGCCCTAATGAAATTTTTGTCTCCGCCCCACCTATATTGTTTAACAAAGTTGAATAATGAAGCGAGCAGTTTTTTTCAGCAGTTTTCACACTTCTAGACCTGTTTTAAGTATCTACCCAAAAAATTTCTTCGTCTGCCACGTCGTTGTCAGTTGGCAGCTGCTGATAGAACGTGATGGCTCGGTTTCCAGTTATGATTTTTTTCTTGATCATTTTCTCGAGATCAGCTTTCAGTGCCTTGCTGATAGGAAGCCGCTCCACAGTATAGGCCGCGTTTGGGTAACGTGGCAGCTCGTCCAGAAACGGCACACGCAGAAATTCCGTGTATAAGTCCAGCTCTAGGCGCACGTGGATTGCCTGTAAGTAACACACACTTTATAAATCAATCCAATCAAAGTCGTTATTTAAACTGCAAATGCGAAATGTCGCAAGTCCAAAAAGTCCAAAATACCACACACCAGTTTGAAAAAATATAAAGAGCCCGAACGTTTATAAGATAAGAGCATGGGAACGAACTTTATACACTAAATAAACTTAAGCTCACTACTTATGGCTATAAAACACCAACCTTTGGGTCGTAGCGGCGGTATTGAATCCATTTAATCTCCGTCCATTTGATTTTAACTGTTGATCCGTCAAGCTTGTAGCCCTTGAGACCGGTTTGGTCTTTTTTACCCGCCAGTTCGTGCCAGTTAAGCCAGTCTCTAGCGGACCCGATGTCTTCCACCTGGGTAATAAAAATCATAGTAAATAGTGAGGCAAAAAAGGCATATACAAGTTGCTTGCGCGTCATGTCGAGAGTTTAAAAAGGTGTAATGAAGGTAGAGTCAAAAAATTAATGAGATGGAACACTTAAAGTAGTGGATAGTAATTTTTTGCGGTAATAAATTCAAATCTTGAATAACCAAAATACAAAACCTTGATAGCCTAAAACTTACTGTAATTTTTTCTTTGCCAATGCCTCTGATGAATGAATACCAATCATCAGGCCACTTCACTTTCCATGACGCAGACTTCTTCTCAATGAGAGCGTGGATGTGGTCAACCTCCATCATAGAGTGACCTCGCTCCATGAACTTCTGGTCGATTATTTGGAGCTTTTCGCTGCATTGAAAGTACTGCAAGAACATCGTTGACACAAAACGGTTTCTGTTCTGTCCTGCTGCAGTGTCGGAATACAAAACAACGTGATTGATATGGTCCGGCACATAATAATCATGCTGCCTTCTGTCATAGTGGACATTGTTTGCTCCGCAGCAGTTACGTTTAGAAGAGCGGGAGCTTGAGTCACTGTAGGACCTTGGCCATTTGGATCAACGCCCTTTGGTGTCGTGGCTGCTGTAATTTCGTTTAGCTCGGCCTGGACTGCCACACTTGGTTGTTCCTTGTTAGCCCGTTCTTCATCGCTGTCCACGATAATCAAGTGCTCTGTACTCGTATCGGAATCGTCCATATTAACGGCTAAAACAATAATATTAAAACATTGAATAATATGGAAGCTTCATTCTTAAATCAATAAGAGCTGGTTCAAATCAACAAGATGACCATGGACTAAAGGAAACCAAGTTAAATGACAGTTGATTGTCAGATAAAATTAGTTATTCTAATCTAGTCTAATAAAATTATAATCTAATCTAATAAAATGATACTGCTGAACTTCTTTTCAAAAGAATAAACTTTAATGTAATAATAAACCGCATGCTTGGATTATAATAATAAACCGTATGCTTGGATTAAAGGCCTATAATCCAAGCTAAAAGTAAATTAAATTGAAGTACTATAATACTACCTTCAGGTCTGTTGGCCAGCAGAAAATAATTTTCTTCATTCATTTGATTTTCAGCAATGTAAGATTCCAAATTTTTCAAAACATCTGCGCTCAGTTTTTTGTTTGTGATGTATTTTTTGCCTTTTTCACAGATGAATGGCTCCGTTTCTTTTATTTTCACAAAGCCAAACTGAGCTTTGTTGTCCAAAAATCGGACGGGTAGATAACTTTCGCTCTTAGATCTTCTGTCAGCTTGCAGTTCAGGAGGTAAACATCCGATATCACAGACAATAGCTGGGTGATGACCACTGCCTTTGCAGTAAACCCACACTACGTTCCCGCTTTTGAATTTGGACATTGTTGACACCAATAATAATAATAATAAAACTGAAACAAAACAACACTATACGTAGGAAAATTTTATGTATTATTACGTTTAACCCAATGAAAGTGTTTACAAAAAAATACCAATATCCCCCCTAAAAAATACCCCCCAATTAAAATTTAAGGCGGGCGTCTGTGCATGTTTTTTTAAAAAAATGTGAATTTTTGAAAATAATTTTGATTCTGTAATTCAGAATTGTCTGAAAAACGAGCAGTGTTTGCAGACAATTCTTTTTAGCGGCATCCGATCGTCTTTTTATTGATGTTTGATCTGTCTTGCAGTGATTCCAGGTCACGTTCGTCGATCTGAAACAAAAAAGTAAACTTCTGCACACTCGTGCAAAAACCGTTTATTTGGCGGTCATCTGAATCACGTGACTTTAACTACCACGTGATACTTTTCACGTGATCACGTGATCTTGAAACGGTCATATGCTTCTTAGTTTGACTGTACCGGAGCAAGAACCATTCTAGTAACAAAACCGGTTATTATGCGGTCATATGATAATTTCCAAAAGCGGATATGTGAAAAACTTCAATAACTCAGTATATGAGGCCGATCGGAAAATTTTTTCAACACCAGCCGATGCGCCTTGGGCTCACCTATCGAATGATGCAATAAAAAATTTTTTTGGCCAAAATCACTTACATGGTTCTTGAAACGGGCGACTAATTGTCCATTTTTTTCCAAATTTTTTGCTATGGAGATATGCACGTCAAAACATCAGAAATAGTATTTTGGGCAACTTTCCTTCAAGAATGATAGGTCATTTTATCTGTTTTTAAAAAATACGGCCCAAATCCTTGATTCCCGGAGCGCCCCCTTAAGTCAGTATTGCCTGTCCTTTACTGTCAGATCTTGTTAAATTTAATATGAAGTCAGATTTTCAACGACAATGTAAGACATAGAAATTATTCTATTGGTTTGACAAAACTATTTGTGAAGGCTAGCAAAAGTTACAAATCTGACCAAATCTGGTTTCAGACGTTCGCATAGTTTCCACATGCGCTATTCCTTACCATCTCTGTAGTGTGGTGTTTATGTTGTGGCGCTCTTAAGGACCACCTTTTTACAACACAACGACACAGATTATATAAAAAAATCAATTTGACACTGTCACTGTTGACAATTTTAATATCACCCATAGTAAATTTGATGCTTTGTTGAAAAACAGATCAGCTTAAAACAATGCAAACTAACAATTGATAAGCGGATTGCCTTGAAAGATTTTAGCACTGTCGTTGAACTTAAGTGTAAATTTAACTTACTACTAACTAATGATTTAACTAATTAACTCCTTTGATTCGACAAAAGAACGGACCGGCGAACACGGCATTTAGTACGGTCGTTATGGTAACGTCAAATCCCGATTAACAGTATGAGTCTTCTAAGACTAATGCGAATATAAATAATAAAATAAACATGAAAACCACAACAAAGGGAAAAAATAGTAACGCTACACACTCAATTAATGTGAAAATAGTATCATACACGTATAATATTGCAAGAATGCAGTATAGTGCAGTCGCATATAATGATACACTTATACATACCAGATCAATTCTACTGCGGCAAAATCAATTGTACGTTGTGTATTAGTTTGTATGTATGTTTTCTGCAGTTTCCGTTGATGAATTTTTGAATTTTTATCTGAAACAATAAAAGATTACACTATTTCTGGGATATACGCCCTTTGTTGTGAGTAGTAACTAATGTTTCATTTGAGCAAAGCAGTGGGCGTAAAATTTTACGCCCTTTGAATTGCCATGCCATCATTATAACAAGATCTGCACCGCCTTTTACATTTTTGACAAGATCTCAGCTTAAAATCATTTCCTGACTAACACCCTTTGCTAGAATTTTCTTTAGGGCATTACACACATGTTTCTGGGCTTATCTAAAATTGACCCGTAACGAGTGATACACCCCTTACAATGACTAGGGACGATATATTATGTCACAGGAGGAGGAAACTAATGAAGTCAAAAGGAGACAGAACTTAATTTTCCTGACGAGCAGCTTGATCTCATTCGAGAAATATTACTCCTAGGTAGGCAAATTCCTCGCTGGCCTGATACCGATAAAAGATTTCCTGTTCCATTGCTTATTTGCTGGTATGGGATATTTGGAGCTTCCTGTTTCCCCACTTTCTTCTAAGTCTAATACAAGGCCAGTAAAAATGGCAATGAAGTTAATAAGTAGGATGTATTTGGACAATTGCCACGAGATTTCTGATGATGTTTTGGACAAATTAGACATTAGTCCACCAAACTTTCTGGACAAATTAGACATTAGTCCACCAAACTTTCATTATGATTTAACACTGTTTGCTGAATATTTTTTTTATATGAATCGCGATTTTTTGATATGATAATATTATTTCACCATTTTTAAAAAAGTGTTGTAAACCCTACGGGGGCTATACCGGTAGTATAACTACTGTGATAACACAAGCGTTTCGGCTAATTTCTGCATATTATCTGCAAGTGACCTCAACTTTATTTATGCAAAACCTTAGGGTGGATTTCACGAAGGTAGTTTTACTAAACCATGGTTTTACGTACGTTTTTATATGATTTGCACATAATTTCATTACGAAATGTCGCCTGATTCCTTACGAATTTCGTAGATTTTCTTAAACCATGGTTTTATCTTAGCTGAAATTTCAGCAAAACAGAGACCTGCTGTGCTGCAGGTTTCAAATTTCAACTGCGCTAAAACCATGGTTTAAGAAAATCCACAAAATTCGTAACGAATCAGGCGACATTTCGTAAAGAAATTATGTGCAAATCATATAAAAACGTACGTAAAACCATGGTTTAGTAAAACCACCTTCGTGAAATCCACCCTTAGTTTTTTTACTGTACAATTGGATAACTTTCTATCATTTTTTGTTCCTTAAAAGTTTGATTTTTTGCATTATTTTTTTAGGAAACAGTCTCCCTGGGTGAACTTTCGGGTGGATATAGTGCAAGCACTCGCGCACTGAAGCGTAGTCTAGGCAGTAGACTTTTACAGTGGACAAAGCTACACTTTCAGCAGGAGAGAAAGTTGCCACAAAAAGTGAGTTTTCATTCTCGTCATTTTAGATCAATTTTTTTTTGTAGGCATACCTTAACGTTCTTAATCGACAGTGGAATTTAAAAAGACGGATTTTTGGCTAATTTTTTTGAATAAATCTTTTTTAAATATTTAAATCGTTCAAATTTTTCAGACACTTAATAATGACAGAGTATCTTTATTTACTGAATCTATTAGATTATCTAATTACTTAGATTAATAATAAAATATTAAAACAGATAGAGACTGTACAGTTAAGACTTAGTAGACCTTTTACGTGCAGTTAGTGCTTGTGATCGGCCGGTTAAGCCGCCGACAGGTATCGGTGAAGAATTTCGGCAGCCGGTGAAAGCCGGCGGGCCGGCCCGCAGAAATTTTGGAAAAGACTAATTCGTCCACATCCGAGTGTCATTTCAGGTTAACTTAGCCTGCCGAACGCATATACCGGTCTTTTTTGGTTGAATGTGGAATGTGTAATTTTGACAAGCCGTCCGTCCGAAAATTCCGGCCGATCATAAACACTATTTGCACTCAAAATCGTTAAAAATGTTCAAAATAGTCTGAAGGGTTTTGTCAGTGAAATCGAGCTTATTAAGTTGTCAGAATTTCTGATTCAGACAAGTTTCATCAGAATCAGATACCAGAGTTTCCTTGATTCTTAAAATTTTAGACAGTTGCAGTTTTTCAATATCTTTCAGCTTCGATTGCTGTACTCGGAGTATTTGCAGTATTTTTTGAACTCCAAGCATCTGCAGTCTCATTCTCATCGCCAGTTTTGGGACCTGGTCTGTAACCAGCAAAACGTTACTTGGAATTCTGACAGCGGTTTTCCCAACTGGCCAGATAGTGTGCTCATTGCTGTAAATAAATATATATTTAATTAAAGTTCATTTTATATTGTTAAATTAAGCAGATATTTAACTGTTTGTAATACCAAGAGTACATAATAGCGTTTCACTCTATATAGAAGAACAGTGAGACACTCTCCAGCCTGCCTGTGTTCTAGCACAGGCAGATGCGCTGGTCGTTTTCAGGCTACATGTTGACATTCTGTGCAACATGTGGCTGGCCAATCAGAAGCGAGCTCCTATTCTCTGATTGGTAAATGCCGGTGCACGTGCTCCAATCATAAAACGGGATAGGGATAAAAGGTTAATAACCCATTATTCATTTATAGGCTGCTTGCAAAAACATTAAAAAAGGTTTGCAAATCCCTTTGGGGATATTTTGGCAAACTTTCAGCGAAATTGATTGAGAAACTTTTAAGAAATTCAGAAAAGTTTACATTTCAAAAGTTTCTCAATCAATTTCGCTGAAAGTTTGCTAAAATATCACTAAAGGTATTTGCAAACCTTTTTTAATGTTTTTGCAAGCAGATGAAAAAATAATGAGTTATTAAGCTTTTATCCCTATCTTAATGCATATCAACGCATCAGCGATTATATACTAAAGTGTGTTACGCAGGGAATCTACGCGCTGATTGGCCAGCCACATGTTGCACGAACACAGGCAGGCTGGAAAGTGTCTCACTCTTCTTCTATATAGAGTGAGACGCTATTATGTACTCTTGGTAATACTCAGTCGAGCATTATCAGCAGCAAAAGTATTACAGCGATTGTATACATTGTTTATTAATAATTAATCGTAAATTAAGTTGTTTTGACTGCAAAAAATTGATGTATTGAGTAAGTATTATCACTAGTAATAGTATTTGAGTGCATCTTACCAACGTGTTAAAAAATGTTGGTTAAGGTTAAGTGTAAGTTTAGTAGTTACGCTTACGCATTTGTCAAGTTTTCGTGAAGTCAAACTCTAATGCACAGCTTATTAATACTTATTTCTTAAGTATTATGCTCAAGCGATAATTATACGCTGTAGAATGAAAAAAATATTTGCGTAGAAATTCAATGTTCTGTTTTAGATTGGAGATTTTGTTCTTTCGCTCATCATTCAAAATGCTAAAATATTTCCGAAGATCAAACTATTAATGGAAAAAGAGTATGGACCATCTTTTAATACTTGAATGAGTTGATGATAAGTAGTTTTTTAGCGTATATAATAAGTTTCAGTTTGCTTGGTTGTTTATGTTTCAAGTTTTTGAATTTATATTATAGTTTGTAGTTTTACTAAGTTATAGAACGTAGCAAAGTAGTGTTGAATACAGCGTTTTTTTTTGGGCCAAACTGGTGGCCATGGCCACTAAAATTATGGATTGGCCACTAAAAATTTTGGGTTGGTGGCCAACCTGGCCACCAAAAAGTGAAGTTTAAAATGACGAATGTGTTTCAAAATCAGAAAAATCGCCCAGCTTCTGGGGGCTCTCGCCCCCAGACCCCCATGCAGGTTATCAATACAAGTAATGTATGCTGCACAATTTTGACTCTTGAGGTTTCATGTAACGGGGTCCAAATTTTGGGGGGCCTCTCCGACCAAATTTTGAAGACCCTCCCCCCTGGTCGACCAAAAATATATACCATAAATTTTACAAAATTTTGCAAAAATTTCGCAAAAAAATGTAATTTTTTTCTAAATTTTGGGGACCCTCTCCCCGACCTAGCGAACGACCGGAGGTAAAATTTTGCCGGAGCCGGAGCCGGATATAAAATGCCGGAGCCGGAGGCAGTGTTTTTTAAAAAAATTTCAATTAGTATGTTGACAATAATGACAAAATTTTTTCAATTTTTTTAAAACTGCAGTCTTTAATTTTTAACAGTCTTTTCTTATTTTTATTTCTCTACATTTGTCTTTGCACATTCATATATACCACCACTGGTCACTGTTTTGGATGATTTCTCAAAAAATTTTCACCAACATTGATAAAAGTAAAAAAATTAATCAAATTGACCAGTGTGGCATTTTGACTATATATGGTACTAAGGGCGCAGTTTACGGGGGTGGTTCAGGGAGTTCGTTGAGCCCCGTTTTTAGTCTAACCGTACGAAATTGTCAACAAGGGTACCCCCCAAAAAAATACATAAATTTGGAGGATTGCTCTTTGTAGAAGATGCCGTAAATGTCTCTAGCTTCTAAGGGGTATATACCGCCCCCAATAACCTGGAACCTAAGTGTACATCAGTGGCGTAGCGAGGAAAATATTTCGGGGGGAAATGAAATGACCCATTACAATGATTTTTTGTAATGGGTTAAAATTGACTTTCTTGCTATTTCAACACAAAAATTTGCGAGATAACAGCGCATATTGCGCAAACATTGTCCTAATTTTGACCGACCGAAAACATTAAAGTTAAAAATCTCGCTCAAAACACTAAGCCACGTAGTTACAGGGGTCTAGGGCGGCAGCCTCCAGAAAACAATGAGAACTTTTTTGATTTTCGGGCCAAATTTGGTCAATTTGAGACGTAAAAATACATAATGGTAGAGAGAGGTGGTCGATTCTATTACAACCGGCAGTAATATAAGTATTGGTAACCGACGAATCGCTTCGTTAACCTTGGAATTTTTTCTTAAAATTTGAACTTTTTGTCAAAGTTAGAACAATAAAAATTCTCCGGCTCCGGCACTTTTTTTGCCGGAGCCGGAGGCTCAAATCCGGCCGGAGCCGGAGCCGGAGCCTCCGGTCGATCGCTACCCCGACCCCTCGGGTTTTGGGGGGTGTCCCCCCCCCATCCCCCCTCATACATGTATGAATGTGTACATGAGTGCATATACAGTTTACTTAACTTACACTATAATATATATCGTTTTAGCTGTTTTGCCGTAGCAAAAACGACATTTTAGTGAATTCGTGGTTTGTAATGTCAAAAAAATTCGTAAACGGAAGTTGGACGGCCTTTAACTCAGTAAATTTTTAACGCTTCTTTCAAGTTGGCCACTAAATTTTTAGCATTGGCCACTAAAATTTTGGGTCTAGTGGCCAGCTGGCCACCATGAAAAAAATGAAAAAATAAACCCTGGTTGAATATAGGCTGAAAATGGATTTTTTTGTAAATTAATTACAATTGAGTTACTAATCCAGTTGAGTTACACATCAGCATATTAGTATTGATTTTGTTTCAGTATGAACTTTAGCTGATCGGTTCATTTTTTAATATTGAAACCTTAGGGGGCACTCTTCAGATTTGACTTATAATGACCTGAGTAACCGCAAGTTTTGTTTTTACCCTACTTTTGAGACAAAGTTTGCTTATAGAAGTTTTTAAAAAACGCCATGGACGAAAACTTTTGATAAAGAACACCTACAGCCAGTTTGAACTTTCTTACATTTCGGAAAGTGAGGTGGGAAGTCCCCCGGATAGTGTGATGGTGGTTTGTTGGTGAGATAGGTTTCAGAGAAATATCATAAAGAATTTACATAATTGAAATTATTAAGTTTCAAATTAATTCCTACATCAATTTTGTATACACTTTTTCAGGAAGTGGATCCCGGCTTTCTACATCGTCACCCGCAATCGTAAAGGCGACGTACACAATACGCAAGAAATCGAGCCTTATCCCCTGCTGGTGCATTTGATTCAAAACACCCGACAGGACACACTCACTTTCCCCGCCGTCATTGCCCCAATGGTGGCCCCACCAATCCCCTGGCAAACGGTCACATCCGGCAGCTATTTCATTCAGCCTGGTGGGGTTTGCCAAGGGCCAGTTTCTTCATTGGACTTAGGCGACAAAATGCTCAACTAGACTAGGAACCCTCTATTTTAGGCAGAGAACCCTCTCTGGAAACAGACGCCTGTATCCTAAGCAAAGGACCCTTTATCTTAGATACAAGTCCATCTATTGTCGGCAGAGAACCATGTATTTCATCACACAGAGAACTCTCTGATGTAGCAAAAGACCATTTACTATAGGCTCCATAGTGGAGTGTCGGACTGTCCGAGACAAACTTGGACCTTCGGATTCGTGTTCAATGACCCAAATTCCCCCAAGGCTCTCAAAATCGATATTTCGAAATTTTGACCCCCTGGAGATGGCTACCCCGGGAGGGGGGAGGCTACGAAAGTCCTATAAAAATGGACACTTCTTCTTTTTATTCCAGTCCATCTAATCCTTATTTTTAATCTAGTCCATCTAATCCGATTTTTTATTCTAATCCATTTAATCCTTAATTTAGTCCACTTAATCCGATCGCCCAATATCTCCGATCTGACGCAGTCGTTTGTGGCCCGGGCGCCCAACCACCAGCTCCACCCCGTCTTCGATGCTGTCAATCAACTCTCCGCTGTTCCCTGGATCATCAATCAACAGGTCTGCTCATACATTTAACAGCATAAAATTTTTGGGTACTCCTCCCCCGTTAGTGGGACCCCCTTTTCCCTTGAATCTACTGATTATGACCCCCTCTCTCCCAAAACGACGCAATTTTTACCCCTTTCTGGCCGAAAAGCACCGATTTCGTCAATTTTGGCCAAAATGTTGGTAAAAATAGCTTAATTTTTATAAAAATGCCGATTGGTTCCATTTTTGGCCAGAAATTTTTTCGAACGCTGGATCCCTCCTCCCTCTTTTACCGCCGGCGGGACCCCCCCTGCCTCTCCCAGGACCAAATTCCGGGGGGGTCTTAACCTCGCCCATCCCCCCAACTACATGTATGGGTCTGCTTTGTACTTTGAATCAGGTCGTAATATTTGGTGGACTGTATTGCTTCGGTAACCTTAAGGCTTAGATTTACGAAACATTTCTAGCGAAACGGAACAGCTAAAAACAACACCACTTCACTTGAAAAACTTGCAGGTCGTTCAAGTTGAGCAAATCAGTTAGTTGGGCAAGTTGCAAGCAATACTTAAAAAGTCGGTGAAATAAGGGGGGCACCTCATCTGCAATGGGTGGGGGGGGGGCGCTCTCCCTCGTTTTTTATTTTGAACACCCCACAAAAAATATGCCAGCGTATGCATATTAAACTTGTAAAAGCCAAAAAATCTAAATAATTTTTTTCATTTTCTTAGGTGTTTGATGTGATGGTGCGAGTGTTTCAGTCAGGGGGAAATGTCAAGTTGGATATTCCCCCTCCCGTCACCGCCTGTCCCCCTGTGCCCATCATTTCCAAGTGAGTGAATCAGTGGGAATATTTTGTGGTTTTGATAAGTTTGATGTATTCTGACAGAAGTAGATCTTATACAATCTTGCTCTGCGAAATGCGGGATTGAATATGGGTCGATATCCGCGACGAGTGATTTGGCTTGGCTTGTAGTTGTTTTTTTGACGAAACTAGGTTCCTGCACAAAAAAAATAATCATTGCGGTAGTTTGAATGCTACTCGTCAAAGCTTGGTTATTTTTTTATTTTTTCATCGTTATTAATTTTAGTTTCATTTTTGTAAATTAACGCCTTTGTTGAAACAAAGAACCCATGTCTGTAAAGATTATAAAAATTATATAACTAAGATTTTAATTGAATTTATTTATGACACTCTTACTCTTGTGTACTGTAAGACACTACTGGTGAATTATTTGGGGCACACTGTATTAGTCGATTCAGCATTTTTTATCATTACATAAGTCAGGCTAGATTTTTCAGACAGTAGTGATCAAGTAGTAAGTTCCTGAAGCGGGCCGGCCGCCTATAACGCGGACGGGGATATGGTGAAACACACCAACCGCTGAAGACGAAGTGATAAAGCAAGATGTTGCACTGGTCAAGATTTAGTTCGAGATCTAGTAGGTTTTTAAGCTCTAACTTTACCAAATTTTTTAACGTTTTTTCAGAAGTCTTCCGCGTGAAGATCAAATTGCCGTGTACCGTGAACGCTTTAAAATTCGTAAATTACGAGCCGAACGCTACAGTCTTTGGTGCAGCTGCCTGTACAAACTGTCCATAGCTAGTCACGTATGTGTTTATTAGTGGACTGAAAAAAATAAGTTTAACTCAATTGAGCTTGGGCAATTGAGTATAGATTTCGTTAAATAGCAGCCAGAACTCAGTGTTGTAAACTACATTATGCAGCACCCTTGAACCGTTTTAAAAAATTTAAGCTTGAGCTAAAGTAAACTGATTTAAGCTTCTCTCAGCTAAACAGATTTGTTGTAGTCCAACGTATAATCTAAAATTGGATTAAGCGGATTAGATTCAAAGTTATTTGGTTAGTACCGCTGCGCCAGATTAGGTTAACTTTAGGTAGTGAAGCGTGTACTATTTCAAGGTAATTCTAGTACGTTACGGACTACTTCTTTTCTGAACTGAACATGTTTTAAAAAACTTAATTTATCTATTTCATGTTTTTCAATTTTAGTTTAAAAATAGAATCGTATGGTTTCCGGCCAATTTGGACTTTCGCGGACGAGCTTATCCCATTCCTCCGTACTTTAATCATATGGGTAAGAATTTTGACAAAAAAAGACAAAAATGGTGGACTGCATAAAAGCAATCTTAGCTCTTAAGTTTTTCTAACCGCAGTCTAAGGGCAACATTCTAACCTATGGAATATGTCTAGAATTTTTCGTTACGACATTCTATTTTACTGAAATAGAACGCCTTAAACTGGTTTTAACGTTAGACTGCTTTTATGCATTCCACCAAGAGTACATAATAGTATCACTCTATATAGAAAAAGAGTGAGACACTCTGCTTCCTGCCTGTGTTCTAGCACGGCAGATGCGCTGGTCGTTTTCAGGCCACATGTTGACTTTTTGTGCAACATGTGGCTGGTCAATCAGAAGCAGAGCTCGCTTCTGATTGGTCAGTCACATGTTGCACAAAACGTCAACATGTGGCCTGTAAACGACCAGCGCATCTACCTGTGCTAGAACACAGGCTGGAAGGAGAGTGTCTCACTCTTCTTCAATATAGAGTGTGACGCTATTATATGTACGATTGATTCCACCCAAAGAGTGGATTTCACAAAGATGGTTTAACTAAACCATGGTTTTACGTACGTTTTTATATATTTTTTAATTTTATTACGAAATATCGCCTGATTCATTACGAATTTTGTGGATTTTCTTAAACCTTGGTTTTAGGCTTTTAGCTCAGTTGACATTTCAACAGAGCTAAAACCATGGTTTAGAAAAATCTACAAATTTTGTAACGAATCAGGCGATATTTCGTAATAAAATTATGTGCTAATCCTATATAAACGTACGTAAAACCATGGTTTAGTAAGACCACCTTTGTGAAATCCACCCAAAATGTCTTGGTTCAGTAGTTTGTTCTGGCAGGAATTTTGAGCTGACATCGATATTGGAGATTCTTTGCTCACACTAAGACTTTTACTTGACGCCATTGCATGAAACAATAGAATAAATCAGCATTAGAACGTGTGTTGCTCAAAGCTTAAGAATAACTATTATCAGTTATCATCTGTCAGGGGCCGTTGCAAAAAAATTATACCCTTCTTTGAGCTATTGTTTTGACCCCTGACCTCAGCTCATATTTGACCTTTGACCTCTAGGTGATGACGTTTCTCGTGGTATGCTGGTATTCGCTCGCGGACTGCCGTTGGGCCCGCACGGACTGGATTGGCTCAAAATACATTGCATCAATTTGACTGGACTCAAGAAAAAGTAGGCTTGATTAAATTGGAAATTTTTTGTTGAAAAGAACTGCTTTAGATGAGGATGAGTGGATTTTTTGTTATCAAGAATCTCAGTTTAATGGGTGATGATTTTTGCTAGTTATAAAGAGTCTGCAGCGTAGAATGATTCATTTGAATTATTGATTATTGATAGCGAAAAAGTTTTCGTAGTCATGATTTATTATTGTATTGCTTAATAATCGCTTGAAAAATCGTCAGATATATGTTAAACAGTGTAAAGTGTCACTAAGTTTATATTTTTTAGAAACTCTTTGAAAGACAGATTGGAATATGCAAATGAGATTCTACCGGACATTTTAGACAGTGCTGATAACCCATTGGATGGAAAAGGGTACTATTTTGGCTTGCGTTTTGAATAGCGGAGGTGAATGCTGATTAAACCTGTGTTTATACAGGTTTTGAACCCTTAGCGCAAGTTTGTGAATAGCTACACTGTCCACATTAATAAACTTTACACTGCACAATCAATTTATCAGTTAAATCACAAAGAATCGCAGCTAAACCTTAGCTTTCTACTAAATTCTAACTGCATTAATCTTTATCGATGTAGCGCGCTTGCACCGATTTAAAGCATTTTAGCCCAGACTAAATTTTGTTCAAGCTAATCCTGAGCTAAGTCTACCGTCAATAACAAAGCTTTAGATTTAGATTTATCATTTTTAGGCCGGGTTCACACTGGCACTTGCACAAGCACAAGCACAAGCACAAGCACAGGCACAAGCACAAGCACAGCCGGTTCACACTGCAGAAAATTCTGCACAAGCACAAGCACAAGCACAACGCTTGTTCAAAAATTTTATCTTTTGCACAAGCACAGCCAATCAGCGTAGAGATTTTGCAGCTGTCAGTTTGTGTATAGTCATAAATGGCGCAAAATTAAATGGAAAAGTGTGATTTTGCGGAGTTAACCCTTGTCGAAATGGATCTTATATTTACTAAAGAATGTATTGCGTTCATTTTCTCTTTCTTTCCTTTAATTTTGGTTCGTTTCATCTTTAAAATCAAAGGCCCCAAACTCTGCCCTAAATTAAATTTAAAAGCACACACTACACGCACACACCGTAGGTAGTTAGGATGCCCTTGTTTTGGAGCTATACTCGTAGCCTGGTATAGTTTCAAAACAAGGAAGAGGTGAATCTGGGAACCACCCTGTACTCGACCACCTTTTGGGCAAACATAAAAAAAAGGTCTTTCTTGCTCAACAGGAGCCATTAATCGACAGAAGTAGGTAGTATATACTTAATAAGCATAGTATGGTCCTGTCCTGTTGGAATTATTGTGTATTGCGAAGAGTACGTAATGGGGAAAACTACGACACTTTTTCTTATTCTAGCTAATCGGCCGAAATAATGCTCCGGCCGAAATAACTGTCTTACGCCTTGATTTCAAGGGGGGATTTAATTTGTTTCGCCTTGATTTTTACCCTCCCCCCTCGAATCAAGACGTGTCCTGATTTGAGAGGGGTACCCTCGTTTCAGCACACCATCAGCACAAAATCGGTGGTGTCTTGATTTCAGGGGGGGGGGGGTACACCCTCCCGTTCCGGCACACCACCAGCTCACCACTGGTGCCCCCCAGAAATCAAGACACTGCCTAGATTTGCGGGAAAGTTCCCCCCTCGAATCTATTTGAGCGAAAGTGGGCACAAATGCACCCGACGAAAATTTCTCTAAATTTACGTATTTTGATCAATAAGGATGTAGCGTAAGCACTAAGCAGCATATTGTCAAGCAAGCGGTAGTTCTTTTTACTTTACATGATTAATAACTGAGATAACATAATACTCATATTTAAGAGGGGGCGCCGGGTCCTCAAAATTTAGCCGGAATGGCCGAGACTTTTAACACCATTCTGTGTATGCCCAGACTAAGCCCAAGAGGCCCAATTATACAACCGTGGTGCCCACAATAATAGGGCGCAGCAGTCGGCCTATTGCTCAGTCAAAATGCTCTAGTTTGCAGACTTTTAACAGGTCGTTTTTCAGCTTCAGTTTCGGTTCTTATACAATGGATGATATAAATGGATATTGCAAATTTGCCTGTTATCCTACCAGCGTCCCGCAGGGCATTTTTCTTATCTAGTCAAATTGCGTTTTAGCTTTATTTTTGCCCCTCTTTATAGTTTATTTTCTTTCTTCCATAGAATGTACGAGAAAGTTTCAAAATTGCGAAAATTTTAGCCCAAAATTTTGAAACGATAACGAAACTTCTGAATAGAAAAGACGTTACACTGGCGCGCTTTAATTTGATTGGCTCGGCTTGTGCTTGTGCAAGTTCCAGTGTGAACGCCCAAGCGTTGTGCTTGTGCTTGTGCTTATGCTTGTGCCTGTGCTTGTGCTTGTGCTTGTGCAAGTGCCAGTGTGAATCCGGCCTTAGATTAGATTTTTTAATGGTCATTTTTTTTATTTTCAGCTGGTGGATGGAGTCAGAGGAGCCGTGGCAGACGTTGGCAGTGGCCTGCGAAATTGCCAAGGCAGTGCGCCATCCCCACCCGGCCAACATGATCTCACACTTCCCCTTGCATCAGGTTGGTGGCCATATTGGGTATCTTATTGTGTTAACAAAGTTGAGAACAAAGCTGTTGGCTGCTGCGCATAATAAAGATTATTTTGTAAGACTTACTGTAAGTGCAAAATCAGATGATGTTGATAAATTGGGCGTATGAATGCACGCCTTATCTGAGTGTCCATTATTGCAACAGTGTTACGATCCCCCTTTAACTAACAAGGCCAGAAAAGTCCCATTTTTGTTAAATTTTCCACAGAATTACCTTTTTACTACTTTTCTGTTCAGTACTTCGACAGTTCGACACCTTCTCCCAGATTCCGCGATTTTGCGGAAGAGGCTACCCTCTCATCCAGCTTCTCATACATATTGTATAATAATTGTAAGACGTGTAGAAGTCATCAGCGCAGTTGTCAATTCCAAAACATTTTGCCATCAATTCTTCACACCAAACGACCAGACTGTAAGTATGTCCCGTCCCCGTGTTTGTGTCGTTAACAATACGAAGTATGACAAAAACGTTCGAAATAATCACGCCACACTTTGACCTTATACGTTATTAATATGTGCGATTTTTTCGTAATTTTACCGGCTGAACGGACATGCGGCTGTAAGTATGAATCAACCCTAACAGCTTTAAAAGTGTCACTACCATTTTTTCTAATCGATAGATATGGACTTATAGGATGGCTCGTGCAACGGGCTTCAACACTACGCCGCTCTGGGTCGAGATCTAGACGGAGCGAAGCAGGTGAATCTGTCCCCCGCTGAACGACCACAGGACGTCTATGCGGCGGTTGCGGCTTTGGTAATGGGAATGATTGTGTTTTTGAAGTGAACTACAAGACTTGTAATTTGTATGTACTACAAGTTGAGTAGAAGTATTGCCCTTTCCGAAGAGTTTGGGTTGTCAGTCTGGCAGTCGGGTTGAACAGTCAAAGAAGTACAGTAGCAAAAAGTAAAGCTACTATGCTAAGTCTTGTAAAGTTGAAGAAAGTAAATGATTTTTCAAAATGTATCATCGTTACGTTGGCATTTTACATGAGAAGGACAATATGTACACACGCTTATCGTCTTTGAAAAGTTATTTTACAAGTATTTAAACTGATCAGATGAGACCTGGGGCCTGTTGCTTAGTTCTATAAGTCTTCAAATTGCTTATCTGGAGTGCAAGATACATTATCACAAAATGCCATGTTCGTAATGCCATGCTCGTTAACAATTTCTCATAAATTTATTACGAATTATCAGATTTTTCACTTGCAATAATTGTAAGATTTGTAAATCTCAGTAACATCCCTTATCTACTTTATCGTTATCCGCTTTGATGATTTTCATATTAATTGGCTGTTTTAGATTGAAAAGAAACGTCAAATGGATGCAGAAAGCGGATTGCATATTGCCCAAGTTTTGGAGGGTCATGTAAAGCGAAAGGTATTTTGCCCAAAAATATACTATAGTCTGACCAGAAATTGCTGAACCTTGACACAAAACAGGTGGCGTGATTTTTGTGACTACTCGCTGTACTCTTGATGCTCGTAATTTGTTCTTTTCATAATGAAATCGCCTGTTACTTTTTGTCCCATGGTCCTGCAGTTTTTTGGTCAGACTAGTCGCAAAGTAAACACTGTGTGATTCACTATAATAACTGTAATTTTGACTGCAACAATGAAAATTTTCCTAAACAACAACAAATGTAGATACCATAGTAGTATATTACTGCATTACAAAGGACCTGTAGCCTGTTTCATAAAATCCTTCATATTTTTAGGTTATCAAGCAAACAGTGATGACAGTTGTCTACGGCGTGACGTTTTACGGGGCTAAGCTGCAGATCAAACGACAACTGCTGGACTTGGAAGGACTCCCCCCGTCGGAGGTGTCCGCTGCGGCCGTCTATTTGGCTCAGCTTACGTTTCAGTCACTCGGGGAAATTTTTGAATCGACACGAAAAATTCAGGTGCGCGGTTTGATTAATCTGATATTATGTTGAATGGAAGTTTACTCTGGTAGAGCAGTTTTAGTGTTCTGTGGATAGGGGGTGATTAAAGAAATAAGAAATGTAAAGTTTTGAATTTGTAAATACTTTTGACCACCTAAAGCTTGGTTCGAATTCGACCGCATGTATGATCTGTGCTTTTTCCTAAAAGCAAATCCAAGAAAACTGTCTAAGCCAATTTATCATTTTTCGCAGTCAGGGTCAAGTCTAGTGTGTATGCAGAAAAATTTGCTGAAACATTTTGGCCAAATTTACGTAGCAGCTGACCAAAATTTGTCCTTGTGTCCTTGTGTCTTAAAGGACAAGAATACGGTTTATGACAAACCTGATTACTGAGTATTGTTTTATGTAACCGTCTGCACTTCTAGCAGCGTTTATAGTAAAAAACATATATTGTGTTGAAATCAAGTAATTTTAAATGCGATTATACAATACCATTGTTGATGTGCAAATTAATTGTTACTGAATAAATGAAATGGATTTATTTTCATGTCGGCAGGTGTGGGTTCTCTTTATTAGGAACGGGCAACGGCTCATGCTTATATCAAAATTCACACTAAACTATGAGGCATGAGCCCTTTTGACGAGATTTACTTCCAAGAGCTTGACATACGTTCATTGTTTAGGATTGGCTGACAGTTTTGGCTTACCGTTTATCACGTGACTGTCATGAAAGCATTCAGTGGGTCACGCCTTTGGGACTGCCCGTCATTCAGCCTTACTTCCAGGCACGATCCCCAAAGGTATGGTTGCCTGTGTTTTTTATTTTACCTTCCTCCGTCTACCTGGTGTCCGTTCGGACCCCAAGGGTCTTTATTCTAGTACATTCAAATCTCTGCTCATAACATAACAAAGGTACCATATAAAAGATATTCACATAATTTGCGTTACATTTCTGACTTAAAAGTACAAAAAATGTATAGTAATTTAGGTGTTGGGTTTCGTATGGACCCCAGGTAGACTTATTAATTAGTACTTTTTGGGCCGTGGTCGGATGAAGGTTAGTAATATAGTTATTATTACAGTTTGGGCTTTGATACATTGTAAAATCCTTTAGATTCAAATTGTTTCAAGATAGCAATTTTTGTGCAGTAGTTTCGAAATATTATGTTTAATATTTCTATACAATATATAATATTATGTATATATTAAATATATACTTAATGCTTTTAATGTTAAATATATTAAGTATTTTTAACAGTTAAGTAAAAATATTTTTTTGTGCTGTATTTCAAAAATGTTATGTATTTGTTTATGTATATAAGTATATTAGAATATTATACTTAATATTGTTTAGCTATTATCGGTGCTTTTATAGTTTGAAGAAATCTGATTTTTGAAAATAAAGTTTTGTTTGAATTTGAAACAATGCCGTTTTTTTAAAGTTGTGAGTTGTTGAATCAACGACTCTCACTTTTTTTATCCTAAATTCAAGTGTCACCTTAAATTCTTGAGAACATTTTAGTTCTCATGTTAGTTTGTGGCTTCTAGCCAGTATTGTTGCATATTTTTAGAAGCTAATCTACCGAAGGTTGTTGACTGATTTCGAGGCCACCACTTTCAGGTCAGTGTGTAAAGATTGAGCTGTACCAAGAGTTCATAATAGTGTTTCACTCTTTATAGAGTGAGACACTATTATGTACTCTTGGCTTTACTAATGGCGCATACTAAGGGTGGATTCATACTCAGGGGTAGATGCGGGTCAGAATTTTCGACCCGCGACCCAACCCAACCCGCGGCTCGACACCCGTGGGTAACCCGCGATCCAACCCGCGCCGCAAAAGCCGACCCGCGACCCACTTTCACCCACCACTCTATAACCATAACGTACATAGTACAGGGGCGTAGACCGAATTTTGAAAAGGGGGGGGTGGCACCCTGTCTACTTTTTTGCTCACCGGTTTAAACTCACTATTACGGGGTCTGAGGGCGTCAGCCCCCAGAATCTAATTATTTTTACACTTATTGGCGAAGTGGCTTACATAGCAAAATGTAAATTTGGTTCTTTAAATTAAATAAACTCACTGTTTCGGGGGTTTGGCCTGGGAGCGACAGCCCCCAGAAAAAATGGAGGTTTTTCAATTTTTAAACAAATTTGGTCAATTGAGACGTATCAAACATTTGGGACAGGAAAATTAAAAAAACAAAAGATGGGAACTTCTTATCAGACAGTATATTACACAAGTTACTGCAACATAAATGTACTCTAGTATACATGCATACATAAGCTTTAATGAAAATTAATAACAAGGAATAGTAAGCCACAGAGTTTGTAGGGGTCTGGGGGCGGCAGCCCCCAGGGAAAAAATTTGAGAATTTTTTAATGTTTAGGCCAAATTTTTTCAATTGGAGACGTATCAGAAACTTTTTTGGCCGGGCTATAAAAACCTATAAAAATTTGGTCCTTTAAATTAAATAAACTCACTGTTTCGGGGGTCTGGCCTGGGAGCGACAGCCCCCAGAAAAAATGGAGGTTTTTCAATTTTTAAACAAATTTGGTCAATGGAGACGTATCAAAAATTTGGGACAGGAAAAATAAAAGCAAAAGATGGGAACTTCCTATCCGACAGTATATTACACAAGTAAATGCAACATAAATGTACTCTAGTATACATGCATATATAAGCTTTAATGAAAATTAATAACAAGGAATAGTAAGCCACAGAGTTTGCAGGAGTCTGGGGGCGGCAGCCCCCAGGAAAAAAAATGAGAATTTTTTAATTCTTAGGCCAAATTTTGTCAATTGGAGACGTATCAGAAACTTTTTTTGGCCGGGCTATAAAAATCAAGGGGTGACCCTTGTCGACAATTTGTTCAGGTTCGACCAAACGGGGGGGAGGGTCGCGACCAGGGTTTTTTTTTCAAAATCGGCACTGTGTAAATGTTGTGTAAATTAAAAATTTGCTGTGTAAATTAAGGGTATGTTGTGTAAATTTTTAAAAGTGTGTATTTTAGTAATTTTTAGGTAAAAATTGGCCGTTTTTTACGTGAAAAGTAATATTTCGACTGAGACTCGAACTACATACGAAAATAAAAAATGAGATAATGGAAAATTTTTGTGTTTTTGACAGTTCAAGTATCCGACAAGCCAGCACAAGCCCCCATAAAATTTCGAAAAATCTGAAACAAGCCGTAACCCCCAGGCCAAGACCCCGTGTACATGCATGGTTTACACAGATAGACAGTTGTTCTACCAGCCAGATCCTACTCATTTTTTTCAAATCCGGGTGTAAAATTTTTGCAGTAGTTTGAAGTAGGACAAGAAATCGCATAGACAGGCTCAACATGGCTGATTTTGCACTAATCACTGTCAACTTTCAAGTGCATAAAAACGAATGCTAAAATAAAACAATCATAAGCCGTTTAGGAGCAGAAACTGAAGATTTTTTTGGGGTCAAAAATTAGACTTAATTTTGTTAGGACAATGAGGTCACAGGCAGCAATCGCCACTTCGCGAATTTTTGTAATTTTTACAACCTAAATAGGCCGTTTCATCAGCTTTTGGGGGAAAATGGGGCTGTGTAAATCAGTGTGTATTTTTATTTTTTGCTGTGTAAATTAGGCGGCCGATGTGTAAATACACCCTATTTTACACAAAAAAACCCTGGTCTCGACACCCGCGAACACCCCCGTCTACGCATTAATTGGTCTTATCTGATGATTAATGGTTTAGTTGATGCCCATGTATATTTTCAATTTGCACAGTGTTATATCTGCACATTGTTTATATTGCTACTTTAAACGAATGTGCGGCACTATTACGCCGTCTTACTAAAATTTTTTAAAAATTGAAGTCCGACATGGTATTTTTTTAGTTTTCGCGGGTCGGAAAAATTTTTTTCCACCCGCGCAGGCTGAAGTGGGTACCCGTGGGTCGACTCACGGCTCAAAGTTTCCGACCCAACCCGCGGGTACCCACGACCCTCGTCCAACCCTGTTCATACTTACAGCCGTATGTCCGTTCAGCCGACAAAATGACGAAATAATGACGTCGCATGAGCTGGCTGACAGTGTTTTTTTTGGGCCAAACTGGTGGCCATGGCCACTAAAATTATGGATTGGCCACTAAAAATTTTGGGCTGGTGGCCAATCTGGCCACCAAAAAGTGAAGTTTAAAATGAAGAACGTGTTTCAAAATTGCCCGGCTTCTGGGGGTTCTCGCCCCCAGACCCCCATGCAGGTTATCGATAACAATGTATACTTCACAATCTTCACCCTTGAGGTTTAATGCTTATACGCACTGTCATTGAGTGTGCTTTATTGCATCGCGGGAGTTATTTCGGTTTGGTTGACAGCGGTATGAATTTTTGTTGTAAATATTTGTTGATCCTTGTCATTGACTTGTGGGGGGTTATATACCTGAATATTAAGTGAATTTTAGGTTCTGCTATTTTCTCAAATTTACACGCGATTGTAAAGCAATTCACAGCACGCGTAAAGGCGCATCGCACATGTAAAACGGAAACCAAAAGTTCTGTGAACATTAAATTGTACGTGTAAATCATTGAGCACCACAATAGCAGTTTTGTGGCAAGAAAGCCCCCGTTTCATCAAATTTTTTGTTGAAACTGACAAAGGGGACTTTTATATACTATTCTATATTGGGGGCGGGGCGGATTTAGGGGTGGGGGCGGCGGTGCGGCCGCACCCCCCTCCGAAATTTTCACCAAGTGAAATGGTACACAAGGGTCCCCCCTTTGGTATTTATCGCCCGATCGAAAAAATTTCCGATACGTCTCCAGTTGACCAAATTTGTCCTAAAAATGAAAAAAATCCATTTTTTCCTGGGGGCTGTTACCCCAAGAACCTGGATGCCATGTAGTGTATCGTTGTAGCTGTCTTGCCATTTCAAAAAAGACATTTTAGTGAATTCGTGGTTTGTAATGTCAAAAAACTTCGTAAACTTTCCAAATTTGCTTGCTTCTGGAAACTGAAAGGCCTCTCGGTTAGGTGATTTTCTGTGTTTTTTAACTCAGTAAATTGTGAACGCATCTTTTAAACTGGCCACTAAATTTTTGCATTGGCCACTAAAATATTGGGTCTAGTGGCCAACTGGCCACCAAGAAAAAAATGAAAAAATAAACCCTGCTGGCTGATCCACTGCACTAGGCTGCTAGTGACGTCATTCTGCAGGCTGAACGGACATACGGATGAAAGTATGAATCGAGCCATAATACAGTGTAAACAAAGTGATTACTTTGCCAAATGAACTACTGCAGTTATTTAAACGTCTACGAAGAGGTTTTGACTGAATTCTAACTAAATGTTTTCATCAAGTCGTATTCTTTTTACGATAAATTGTTGAAAAACTATGATTGCAGGTTTTTTTAGGCTGGAAATCCCGAACTCCCGCAAACAACGGAACGCCTTTCCTCCCAACTACATTCATTCCCTGGACAGTACCCACATGATGCTTACGGCACTCTTTTGTCACAGGTTAAAACCATTGTTAAAACACTCTGATGCTGGTTTAAGGTGGTAGTTTCGTATATGCAATTTTTGTCGCGATTCGCTCGCACCAACAGCTAAATTTATGAAATTTGGTACACGTATGAGGCACTTTTAGGCCAACATATCGGCAAATTATAGGCTCTTAATATTCAGTTACACTATAGTTATAACAAAAAAAGTAGTATTTTTGACATTTTTTGACTATTTTTACAAAATATAGTGATTTTTAAACAACTGTTTCTCAAAAACAGTATTGTTTTTTACTAAATTAAAAAAAAGACCTAGATGTTTTACTTAAGATCACTTTGGAACCTTAAAACGCATATTTAACTGCAACTGTTTTCAAAAAATTGACACTTTCTGAATATAACTCCGATTTTCACTTTAAAATGGTGTCATGCAAAATTTAAGCTGCGTATATCTTCAAAACTCAGAACAAAATTAGATAAATTTGTGTTACAGTGTTGTGCCAAAACTCATGTTACGAACAGTTTTGTAACCAGGGTTATGAGCTCTGAAGTGTATCACCCCCATTGTTGACAAAAATCGCTCGAAAATACGTGACATGACTTGATACGTGACATGATTTTCTATAATCGTTTTACGTAGCTTCCGTATTGTCGTTTCAATGTAATACGTAGCTTCCGTATTGTTTCAATGTAATAGCGGTCATATTGGAAGTCAGTAGGTCCCTTAGACTATGGTGATGGAATTTATTGCCATGGTTGCCATGGCAACGCATAAGAGTTCAGTATACTAAAAGATACGTCATTTACTAGAAAGTGTCAATTTGCTGATTATGTGTGCAGTCTATATTCATAATATTTAACCAAAATGAAAAAAACTAAAATGTCTAGATTCCTTTTTTGCAATTATTGATAGGCATAACAGTTTTTGTTTTCTCAAGCCATAAAATTTTTACGAAATTCAAAAAAGTTATATTTTGAGGCTTAAATTTACCGTACTGAAGCAACGCGATAACTTATCTAAGTGAAACTATGCATGTATTAAGATACCTACTAGTGAATTTAGACTAAATTGGAATTCAACTTCATCAAGTCATATTTTTTCCAAAATAAAACATAACGCAAAAACTTGAAAAAATGCAAAATTTGAGATATTTCACAGCGTATTTTGGACAAATTGTCAAAATTGTTAACAAAACAAATACAAGTGCTTGCGAAACAATTATTGGTCTGTGAAATGCAAAAAATCGCCTAATAGCTTCTAAAACAACCGAGTAACAGCTCATCAAAAAAAGCTGCATACACGAAACTACCACCTTAAGCCGTTTTTGTTCTAAACGATAATTGAAAGAATATTTTGATTCTGTTAAAGTTTTTGCGTGAATAAAGTTCAGTTCAGTTCGTTAGCAAAGCAAAAACTAGCCAAAACGGTGATGTCAATTCTTTACAGCAGCTGACCAACTTAGTCCTTATTTCTGTGTTCTTGGAGCGAAGCGTCAACCAGCCTTGCTTTATCAATATATTAATTGTCAGTGTCCGTAAGGGTAGTCAACATTTATTTGTCTGTAAGCACAACGCTATTGTGCACTCATATTCTGCAAGCAATGTGTATTGGTTTAGATTGACATGGTAATGAATATTATAAGCAAAAAACCAGTTTTATTCACAGCAACCATCTTAGAAAAAAGTTAATTGTACATATTTGCAGCAGTTTGTCTGCACTGGCTTATGGACAATTTCTCACACTTACGGACTAGTGAACAAACTAAATATCAACTAAACATTGTGCCTGGCGAAGCTTACTTAATGGTGACCAGGTTAGAACTAAAGACATTGTTGTATTTCAGAGCTGCAATAACGTACGCTTCTGTGCACGATTGTTTCTGGACTCATGCAAGCACTGTGCAAATCATGAACAAGGTAGGGTGTGGCCATATGGCTGTGAAATGCATACAGATAGTTTTGTTTCGTTTTTGTTAGACTATAGAGGGTTACGATGCGATTTTATAAGATACGTTTGGAGTTTTTTGTTGCGGGGTTCGTCACTGTGGATGGGATAGGCCCGTTAGGTACTTAAAGGGATGAATGACAGCTCAGCATTAACCCAGTTGCTAAAAAATGGTAGAGCGCTGGTCTGCAGATTCAGAGATGGGTGGTTCAAATCCCCCCTGGGTTATTTCGATGCTGATGCTGTCTAATGAGTATCCACCGCTCTTTTTTTCTTGACAAAGGTAAAGATTGTCACAGAAAGAGTGTTTTAACTTGAGTCTCTGTTATCTGGTGCATGTGTGTAGCAGTAAGTTAGTTTTGTCCGAATAAGAATAAACAAGCCAAAAATTTGCCCATTTCAG
>JASANF010011839.1:0-13675 GCA_030248245.1 Trissonchulus sp. WLG1_4 | reverse complement strand
ATTCGGGGTTGTGCAAACAATCGGTCAGGGATTGCTAAAGTTCTCGGCTGACAAGGACGCTGAAAACCCTACCTCGCACCAATGAATTATGCATGCCATAAATGGGTCAACTTAGGTAGCAGTTTCTTGTACGAGTTAAGCTCTTGCTTTTAGATTATGGACTCTCAGATTATGGATTTGTTCCTGCTTTAGCTACACACATCTAACACAATATGCTTAATTCAAATATGATCGAATGAAGTAAGATGCTTACACAGTACATAAATTTTGTTCAAACGATAAGTTAAGGATTTGGATAAGGTCTGCAGTTATCTCACAGAACTTTTTATCAAGCATTTACAACAATAATAATAAGAAAATACAGTTGAAACAAACCCAGAACGGGCTGTAAGTTCGCGCGAATAGGGTGCGGAAAACAGTGTCTGCCCTACGAAGATCATATTCCTATTCTTAACAGGTATACCTAGTCCACCTACTTTAACGAGCTCACACGAATTGCATATTGTCGTTAATAAAGTCTTGTACCAATGCTTTTACAAGCACAGCCTAAGTATTTTTCCGCTTTAGACAGACAGTAACCTATTCTACCCAAGGAGCCGCCCGACAAGGGCATTTTTCCTTACTAGTCCTCTCTCTTTTTCCGCTGTAGTGGAGACGAAGCACAGAGCATAGCTATCACTACATATAGCTATGACGGCTTCACTCCTGAAGCGGACCAATGTAGTATGTACGTAACTGTATATACATGTGTACATGTATATGCATGTATATATACCTATGTAAAATTCGACCCCTTGGACCCCGTTTGGGGGTGTTGGAATCCAGGGAGGTTCTAGACAAAAACAAATCACGGGTTCGTAATCAGGGGCTCAAATTCTCTCCATGGACATCAAAATTCAAATTTTGAAGTTTTACCCTTGGACCCGTTGTGGGGGGGGGTACCCTAGGAAGGGGTCGTAGGAGAATTTACGAGAGTCACAGACAAGAATGAACCTCGGATTCGTGTTCAGGGGGTCAAATTACCCCAATGGACATCAAAATTTCAAATTCAAAAAAATTGACCCATTTTGACCCCCAAGGGGCACCCTGGGGGGGCTATGGGGGTCCAGAGTGGTTATAGACAAAAATAAATCTTAGATTCGTGTTCAGGACACCAAATTACCCCTAGAGACAGGTTTTTGAGAATAAACTCGAAAAAAAATTTTTGACCCCAAAAGTGCAAAAGGGTCCCGAGTCCCCTTTGGGAATGCCCTGGGGGGGCAATCGGTGGGGCAATGGGTATTAAAATGATATGTTCGCAAGTTCACAATCCATATTACACGAAAAAACTGAAACTATCATGAAAAACAAACAGCAAACCTAATTATTCTACAGTGAAGTTACGTACGCGCATTCATGACACACAGCCAACCGGGGGGTACCGTCTAGGGGACTATTCAACATCTGAGGAAGAAAGTGATAATACCAGTGAATGCACAGCATATGGGTTCATATTCGTATACAAAACGATAGGCCTCCAGCTATAGCCATGATAGCTCCACTGCCCGTAGCGACCCTACCCCCGTAATACACGTGGCGGGGGGTATGGGCATGCCCTGGGGCTTATAGGCCGAAATTCAAAAAAAGCCCATGTTAGTTTCTATTCCACTACTATACCACCTCACATGCAAAAGATCATGACTGGCCGTTTTGCGCAACTTCTTAAAAAGTGTGCTAAACTTTTTCGTACTTTTGTCATTTTTTGGACCCCAAAAAAGTGGTTTCCCCCCTCCCAGCACAGCCTCTCACGGAAACACCCGAGCAAAACCATTTTTTCCGTGTCTATTGCAGGCTATACGAAATGTGAAAAACCAAAAAAGGTGCCGCTCGGATGAACTACCGGCGAGAAAAGTTCTGGGAAAAAAAAGAGCGAAAGTCCGTGAATTTTGGGGGGTCCCCGGGAGTATCTCAGAAAATACTTGACCGATCCGGCTGAAATTTTGCCAGCACTTAGGTATTGCCAAGGGGTGTACACACACAAAATTTCGTGTAAAAAGCTTTCCTATATTTTGAGCTACAAAAAGTTTAAATTCTCAAAGTCCGCAATAGTGCTAAATTTTCCTATTCTAGGGTTGGTAAAACCTTGTTGGAAGTATTATAAGAAATCGCACAGACAAGCTCAGCATGGCTGATTTTTCAATGTCAACTTTAAAGTGCATAAAAACGAATGCTAAAAGCCGTTTAAGAGTAGAAACTGAAGATTTTTTGTTTTGGGGTCAAAAATTAGACTTAATTTTGTTAACACAAAGAGGTTACAGGCTGCAATCGCCACTTCGCGAATTTTTGTAAATTTTACAACCAAAATAAGCCGTTTAATCAACTTTTGGGGAAAAATGGGGCTGTGTAAATCAGTGTGTATTTTTATTTTTCGCTGTGTAAATTAGGCGGCCGATGTGTAAATACACCCAATTTTACACAAAAAAACCATGCGCTCTTGTCCAAAAATACGATTGTTTTTAACGAAATTTGCTAATATGTGTCGATTTAATTGCAATTAAGCGCGTTTTAATATATTTCAAAAAATCAAAAAGTCATCCACAAGCAGGGTTTTTTGGGCAAAATACGGGCTAATGTTCACAATATTGAAATTTTGCTCACCAAAATTGAAATTTTGCTCAAATTCTGCTCACCGCTCTGAAGAGATCCCCCTTTGGTTTTTTATGGTCGGCTGAAAAAAATTTCCGATAGGTCTCCAATTGACAAAATTTGCTATGAAAATAAAAAAAATTCTCCAATTTTTACATGGGGGCTGCCGCCCCCAGACCCCTGTAACTATTATGGCTTAGTATATATTCCTTGATTTAACTTTCACGAAAGCATATGCGTGCAAGAGCGTAGCCAGAGGGGGAAGGGTCCGGCCGTCCGGGAGTCAAGAGTCAACAAGGGTTCACCCTTTGGTTTTATCGCTCGGCCGGAAAAATTTCTGATACGTCTGATACATACATTACATTTTGTTTATGTAATAGTGACAGTGAGTGTAAAAAAATGAGCAAAAAAGTGAACAAGGTGCGACCCCCACTTTTCGAAATCCTGGATACGCCTCTGAATGCATGTGTATAGTGTATATATGTATAGGTGCATCGTGCACCTTTTAATCGCTTACTTTGCAGTCGAATTTTTTCTCCGTGAATTTTAGCACAAGGGTGCTAGCTCCCTTTTCTCTTTGTTGCCCGTACCGAAAAATTCTCTGAAACGTCTCGAATAATGACGATTGTAGTCATTCTACGGTGCCCAATGTCAAAAATGTATGTAATATTTCCAGATTTGATAGCTTTTTGGACTCTCGCTGGCCCACCAAATGTGTATATACTTTTTGATGTTTTGAGATACAGTCTCGCTTCAATTAGCGTTGTGTATGATTTGAACGAAATTTGCTAATATATGTGTCGCTTTTGGCGTTAAAAGTGCAATAATTCCGCTTTTCTGGGTACGCGTCTGGCGATAGCCAAGTATAAAACGTAAACTAGCAAATTTACGATTTGCTCGCCGTTCTGAAATTTTGCTCACTGAAATTGAAATTTTGCTCTATTTTGCTCACATTTTTTTGAAAAAAAAACCCTGTCCACAAGAAAAAAATTTCCTGGCTACGCCACTGTTATCATCCTCATAAAGAGAAATCCTAACATAGATGCATGAATTATGCTGACTGTCCGCAGAAATTCTATCCGTCCGCAAAAAAAATTTGGCCGTCCGCAAAGTATCCGCACTTCGGATTTTCAAAAAACCCTCAATATGATGGCGTACTTAACTTTTAGTTAAGAAAATTTTGATCCCAGGAGGTGGAAGCAAGTTTGCGCCCTCCACGTCCACACCCCACTTCAAAAGGCATACCTGAAACCACCCCTGTTTCTTTTGAACATTTTGTAATGTCGGCATCCAATGCACGCTGAGGCTGAATCCTGGAAGTAGCAACCGCTGTCGTTACACTCGGCGTGACAGTGCTCTTTGAAAATCCCATTGCTTGGACCCTAAAAAAATGACCATGTCCGAAAAAATGTAATCCAGATGCATCATCATTAATACGATATTATACTCAAGAGGATGTAAAAATCTTACCCGATAGGCTTAACATCTCTGTGTCATTTAAAAATATTAAAAACTTGAAAATGTGTCAAACAGAATAAAATGTGTGAATGTGAAATTAAGATTGAAATGAAAAACAAAAAATAATCCCATAGAAACTCAGTCAAACCAATTGCTGCGTGCATACTTTTTTGAAACGACTTTCGCCAAAAAATGGCTGTCTTGGACTTTTTTCACAGCTTTGGCTATTCACAAGCACGGCATCAATATAAGTTCAGGGGTGGTATTCTCAAAATTACCGATGGGTAAAGTTAGGCTATCAAACTCATTGGTAACGGAAAGGGTAGAGTTAAGTTGAACTGGATAGCAGAACTACAACGCAGACTAACCTTACCTGTCAGTATCTTTGAGAATACGGCCCCGAATCCCCCCAGTGGCTCACCAGTCCAGTCCGCAAATAGAGTTTCAGGCGAGCAATTCAATTTGTTAACGAATTGAAATGGACTGAACTTAAACTGATTTAATTATTTCATTTCGCATTGTAAAACTAGTCAGACAGTTTAAAACTAACCCGATACGCCGCCTACACGTCTAAATTAAACTTTCTAAAATATACTAGTCGGTTTATTTCAAAAACAATAGAATACGTATATCATAGTAAAAGGTAATTATTGGTAAAATATTAATGAAGGATCAAATATTCTGCTTACTGCTTGTTTGACTAAAAAATAAAATATCTTCTCATTAAGGCCGCTGAATCAAATCTACGAAAAAAGCTAGAGTCAGTTTCACAATTCTTTAAATTGGAGAAAACTTTTGCAAAAAAATTAACGTTCAAATCCACAAAAAACTATCAACTCATTACTCAAACAAAGTCAAAATTTGATCACGCCATAATTCAAATAACTCTTTTTAAAAAAAAACTAGGTTTATTAAAAGAGTCAACTTCAAGGCGATTTATACCTAAATTTAAAACAATGGCAACACCAGAACTAAGTTAGCAACTAAAGAGCACATTTGCATCGCAGTCACAAACAAAAACAACAAAACCAGCTAGTGTGAGATTTTTTTAATTTTTAAAATAGAAGATTTTTGTAAACAATAAAAAATCACAAAAACCTAGATCGCAAAATTCACTCCAATTAATTAAAACAGACAGCACACATTGGCAATGCATAAGTCAGGGGCGGATCCAGGACTAAAGTTCGGGGGGCGGCGGGGGTTGAATTTTTGAAAATTTTTAGTTGAATTTCCTCAAGAGCATAAAAATGTTGCCGGCTGGATTATAAAAAACTAAGAGCTCAAGTTTTCAGTTGGAAAAAAATTCTGGGAGGCAAGGGTCCGCACCGCCCTTCCGCCTAGATCCGCCACTGGCATAAATAAAAAAAATGACATTTCTATTCTCGATTGGCTGCAAAAAAGCTGTAACTCTGAGAATCTTTAATTCCGATTCGACATTCGACAATCTTAATCTTTAAGTATACTTGTATAAAAGCTATATACTCTTGATTATGGAATAATTAATTAACTGTTAAAAATACTTACAAATAACTAACGAAGACATAAGTCAGAGTAGACCATAAAAACATAAAAATCATGCTTAAAAAATCCATTCCCAAAATTTAAATAGCTTATAGCGCGCTGACTTTTAGTCTGACTAAATGAACTACAGTAATTTAAAATAGTCCAAAGTTAGCTTATAAATGGGCGTAGAAGCTTAATAATAAAAAGCTGAGTCAATTTAGCTTCCTAAAAATCAGAGAAGCCATTTCTATAGTTCCGACTAAAGTTAAGTTAAATCCGGTTAATCCGGTTAAGAAATGGGCTTCGAGAATCGACTACGTGCCAATGCGTTATATAATGGATCTCAAGATTTAAAAAAATTGGTTTAGCCAACCTTACAATCTTGTACAGAATAAACTCTTGATGGAGCACTCCCTGAACTCAGACGGTGATAAATTAGTAATAATGAGCCACGGTTACAAGAGCACTAGGAGCATAGCAGCACTAAGAGCACAGAGATTAGTAGCGCAACAGGCAGCAAGCCTCATGCAGATGCACTCAAGCAAAAACCATACCCAGTCACCAAAAGAAGAAGCAGCAGCGTCAGAATCGCCCAAATTCCCACGCTCCGAGGCGCCAGCCTGTCTGGCATCAAAATTGCTCCCAGCAGCGTCATTCTCATTATTATTATTATTATCAATACGTCCAGGCTGTCTGGCGACTGACAGTCTACCGTCAACAAACTGACTACTCCAACCACCACCCTCGCCACCAAGAGCATTAGAATTGCCCGCACCAAGAGCAGTTTTTCGCCTAGACAAATCCAGGACCTGTTGCTCATAGCCCTGGGAGGGCCCGGTGGCTCCGTTAGTGCTCGCGGCGGTTTCGCTGAGCTCATTCTCGGCAGTTATGGAGGGCGCCGGTCCTTGGCTGTCTTCCGCTTGCGGTGCTTTCTCAGTGCCGTAGAAGGTAAGGGACCAGTCGTGAAATGTGCCTAAAAAATATGTACTCCATTACGTACTCTTGATGCAATATTATTGTTGAAACATGTTTCTCTCTATTACTTAATATTCTAATGTAGTAAATGAGAATTAGGGCCTATGAGACTCGGGGGCTGTCGTGTAGTGGTAGCATGCATGTATTCGAAGAAACGGCCCGGGTTCGATTCCCGGCGCTTCCATCTCTTTCGTTCCTTCTAAATTGGGATCTCCTCTTTCTTTCGACACTAATGCCAAGAGTATGTACATAAAAGGACTACTACTACCTCCTATTATGTAATCTTGCCAATACCAACAAATGTACAACAAATACAACAAACACGCTGCATCTGTATGATGTGTTTGTGTGTTTGTGTGCATAACTGTGCAAAATTTTAGTTTTAGTGTGCAAAATTTTATTTTTTGTTCAAACTGTAATATGCGTTTTCTTTGTCAATATGAAAGCAAATATACGTGTTTTTATACCTCTAGAGGTACCTACGTATGTACAGTGGCGTGCGTAACCAAAAAAATCTCAGGTGGGGCGTGGGGGGAATCGGGCATACCCACAAAAAAGTTTCGGAAGGAATGACTTTTGATTTTTGTAATGGGTGAAAATGCACATCTTAGCAAGTTTAACACGTTTTTTTTATTTTAACAAGTTCAACTCGCATTAAAAATACAAGATCAGAAACCCACGACGCTGCAGGGGTCTGGGGGCGGGAGCCCCCAAAAAAAGATTTTTTTAGAGATTTAAAGATTTAAAAGATAGATTTAGATTTTTTCAATTTTTAGGCCGAATTTGGTCAACTGGAGACGTATCAGAAAATTTTTCCGTATATTAGACAAGTACATGCAGCATAATGCACCATGAAGAAAATTAGACATTTTTCCAAATTTTAGGCCGACTTTGGTGAAGTGAAGACCTATCAGAAATCGTTTTTACGCGGCGGCTAGCCGCCGCGTATATACTATATTACAAAACTCGGATCATTATGTATCTGCTATTCTAGTGTAAGTTTACACTGTGATACTTGGTAGGTCAGCAAAATGCACTAAAGTTGTGGGTGTGTGTGTGTGTGTGTGTGTGGTGAGGACGTGAGGTCTGAAATGGCCCAACTCTGAATTGGCCCAACGCATATAATAGCGCATCGGAACCTGGATATTACAGGCTTCAAATGACGTTGGCACCCATGCCGCGCTGCGGTACGAGCATGGTCTAATTCTTAGTATTGCAAAGCATATGAATGTTATATATTATATATAATTAGAACATACATATATGGTTTGCAAAAAATTGTCAATTTTACAGAGCCTGTGGTTGACCGGTGTCCTTGACACGCGATTTTTGGTATGCATAGAATTGGTCGGAAAAAACAAAAGTGAAGGCATACGTTACACCAAGAGTACATAAAAGTGTCTCACTCTTTATTTTATAAAGAGTGGGACACTATCATGTACTCTTGGTTACACGTAAAATAGTTTTCACCAGGACTATAGCTACCGTATATATGTATAAAGCGACACTGTCGCGGATCGGAACGTTTAAACCAGTAGTGCTGACGAGAAATTAACAGTGAGACTGACAACGGTCACGCTTAGTCTCTAAATATTTTGGTGCCGCGTTTTATGTTCAAAGAATATCCTCAGTGGTTCCCTACAAAATCTCTCAAAAATAATTGAAGCCTACTCGCAAAACGTGCTTGTTGACTGAAAACTAACGGTCGGAACGTCACATCAGACTGTTTATTAGACTAAAATGCAACATACATAATGTATTCATGTGGACATGCAGTGGATTTTACGATTTTAGAATATCAGCAAGGATCAGTAAGCCACAAAGTTGCAGGAGTCAGGGGGCGGCGGTCCCCAGAACAAATTGGAGTAATTTTGGATTTTTGGGCCAAATTTGATCAAATGAAGACGTACATATTCAAAATTTTTTTCGACCGCGCAATAAAAACCAAAGTGGGGAACTTTTAATGATAGTTGAGTAGGGAAAAATTTAGGTGGGGGAAAATTCTGCCATTCCCCCTTCCCACCCCGTAGGTATATACGCATTACGCCCTCACGTATAGATACATAAAATCGTACCAGTGGCAGATCCAGGAATTGTTTCAGGTTAGGAGAGCAATGCCCCCCACTCCGTGAGAAGAGACAGACCCAAGGTGGGCCTTTGTGTATATAAACCTTGTCGGCAAAAAAGTCGGGATATATACGGGGTTGTGGACCGAGGCCGTACGTAAGTTTCACATATTTTTGCTGTATGAAAAAATTGCCGTCTCTCTGAAACAGGTATATAAATTAAAATAATTTGAAAATTTGCATTAACCAACTGAAACATAACAGCCAAGACTAAAATGAAGACCAAACGGCAAATACATCATGAACGCCAGGGATGCTAGTTGGCGCAGGGGTCTAGGGGCCGCAGCCCCCAGAATTTTTTTTCGATTTTGCATTTAAAACTGTGCATTTAAAACTGTGCATTCTGAGCTTATCACAGGCCCATCGAGCACTGTGCATAATTTTAAAAAAGTGGATTTGCACAGGGTTTTGCACAAAAAAATCCTGGTATGACTGAGGAGTCCACGCATGGGGCGGGGGTGACCTATTAGAGAATAAACCATAGCACACCCCCCGCCCCTTGCTTTACGTACCATAATTATGCTCCGTCCCAACATTTTCAATAATCAACGTCCAAACACCCCGAGGGTCTTCGCCCCACGTTTGCACGGATAAAAAGGGCCATTTATTAAACCCAGACCGGTTGATATCCTGCGGGCGCGGAGGCAGAAGGACTGATCTGCGAAAAAAATGTTTTTTCAAAAAAACTCCAAATTCATGGTTAAAACCAATCAAACTTCAGATTCATTCGATAATATAATTATATCTGGCATAGAAAAAAGTTAACCAGTTGAACTTAGTTACTAAACTTATAGTTAATATGGATTAACAGCCAGAGCAAGCCGCCTCAGTCTAACGTAACCCAGGCAAAAGAACTGCAAAATTTACCATGGCAGTTTTAATCATACCATAACTCCCGTTACATCAGCGAATAATTTTGCTCTCCTTCCAGGCTAAGGTTTTACACGGGTGAGCGTGCGTGCGCATTTTCAAAAACAAATCAAAATCGGTTCAATTTAATAGGACTAAGGCTTAGGATTAGATTTTGACCCAGAGGTCAGTATCATAAGTGCTTTAGGCTGAGGCTTAGTTTTATAATTTTAGATCAAATCCCATTAGCCTAGCTGCAACCAAAGCCAAGTGAGCGCATATAGCATCCAAGTTAGACTTGTTGTTGCTAGACTAGACTGACAACCTACTTAGTGCCTGCAGGCGATATGAGCGACAGTTTGAGATCACCCCGCTTGCTGAACTGAATGGTGACCACGGACTGAACCTGCTCCAGGTAGTTGACCGCGTGGGCGCCCGAGCAGCCAGACACCACCAGCGTGTAGTTCAGATGGAACTTGCCGGTCAGCCGGACAGGGCCACTGAAACAATTTGTTTGTCAAAGGGTTTATTATAAACCCGTGCATATCTGCTTGCGCCTGATACTTCAACACGTAGACCGAAAACGACGAGCGCATCTGCCTCTACTAGAACACAGGCAGGCTGGAGAGTGTCTCACTCTTCTTCTATATAAAGTGAGACGCTATTATGTACTCTTGATTTTACTTAACTAAAATTTTGCCAGCTGAACAGACCTACGAATGAAAGTGTATGAAATTTCTGAAAAATTATATCAAAAATGAAATATATAAAAACAAATCTACATAATTTTTCCTTACTTTTTCATTTTATAGTCAAATGTGCAAATGTGCTGATCCGGCACTCGCTTCCAAGTTCTGGCCATTTTCACCAACGCTGTCGCATCCATTAGACCATAGCCAAATTTATTGCTAACTGAAAGGCCAAAAAGCACGAGGTCCATATTCGGATTAAATAGATTAGATTTTAATTACATTAACTATACGATTAAATGCATATAAGACGTTTAATCCGCACTAAAAATCATTCTAGCAGTCTCAGTACAATTTGCATGAAACAACAAACGTTCATCCAATGTTAATCTAGTGTACTGTTGAGAGCGCACAGGGGTGGACGCGGGTCGTGGGTTGGTTTGGGTTGGGTCGGAAAATTTAAGCCGTGGCTCGACCCAAGGGTACCCACTTCTGGCTGCGCGGGTCGCAAAAATTTTTTCCGACCCGCGAAAACTGGAACCTGAAGAAATTGTCGACAAGGGTCCCCCCCTTGGTTTTTATAGCCCGGCCAAAAAATTTCTGATACGTATCCAATTGACAAAATTTGGTCACAAAATTAAAAAATTCTAAAAATTTTTTCTGTATGCTGCTGCCCCCAGACCCCTGCAAACGCTGTGGCTTACTATTCCTTTTTTTTAACTTTCATGAAAGTATATGCATGTCTACTAGAATACATTATGCTGTATTTACTTGTGTAATATACTGTCTGATATGAAGTTCCCACCTTTTGTTTTTAATTTAATTTTTAACTGTCGGAAATTTTTTTTGATTACGTCTCCAGTTGACCAAATTTGTCTGTAAATTCAAAAAACCTTCATTTTTTCTGACGGCTGCCGCCCCTGGCCCCTAGACCCCCGCAACAGTTAGTTTATTTATTTTAAGGTGGTAGTTGCGTTTTCGAGGTTTTTGTGATTTCTATGTAAACTTTGCGCCACCAGTACTCAAGTTATAAGTGATGCCTGAGCATAAATTTTTGGGACAGTACTGTAAAGGTCAAAATCCCCAGGCATGTCTCTCACTTTTTCGAAATTTCACCTGTGGACATTTTTAGAGGGTTTTAATTACAAGAAAATATCTTAAATTTTCGGTGCGTTTACTTATCAGCTATTTTCTCAGTAAATTGACTAGTTATTAAAAAAGTGGGGGACATGCCTGGGGATTTTAAACATGTCAAAAACCTTACCAACTTTCAGCCCCAACAGGTAATCGTATGATTCAGAGCTGTGGCGCAAACTTTTTGTAAAAAATTGTAATATTTTGGAAAGGACCTTTCTTTAGTCGCTTATACTGAAAACAAAATTACAGGTTAACTTTCAATGCATGGCATACATTTAGACAAGATATTGTGCTACCTAATGCAAAAGACCGCTTATGATTAGAATTTGTAAACGCTGAGCTATAGCTTTTTAAAAAAACACCTAAAAACGCAATTACCCCCTTAAATGACCAAATTTACATTTTGTTATGTAAGCCACTTCGCCAATAAGTGTAAAAATAATTGGTTTCTAGGGGCTGAGGCCCTCAGACACCGCAATAGTGAGCAAAAAAGTGGACAAGGTGCGATCCCCCTTTTCAATATCCTGGCTTCACACCCCTGTATAATGTACTTTATGGTTATAGAGTGGTGGGTCAAAGTGGGTCGCGGGTCGGGTTTTACGGCGCGGGTTGGGTCGCGGGTTACCCACGAGTGTCGAGCCGCGGGTTGGGTTGGGTCGCGGGTCGAAAATTTCGACCCGCGTCCACCCCTGAGAGAGCATCTCAAATCCGTTTCAGTTCGATGACAGTTTATGAATGGGTTTGATGATTAAAATTAGGCAGTTGAGCTATTTCCCAGCTCAGCCTTCACTGGCGATTTCTCGCTACTGCTTACTTCCGCTGATACTTTAGTCATCAACTACGAGTAAAATGAGTATTGTCCGGTTAATCCGGTGAAGAAATCGAATAATATAAGCCCACGATTTGTCAATGACAGCCATAGATATAACATGGTCAGTAAACAGCCACTACAGTGCTAGTTAATTACTTAGTTACTAATTAATTACTACTAAACTACTAATTAATTAAAGTATACCATGCCGTCCAACCCCATTCACCGTCCACCCGTCATTTTTCAGCAGGGGCTCTGGATTGGAGGTCCGCAGCACTAGATGTTGCATGTCGCGCCAAGTGAGATTACGACTAAAAAAACCAAACGGACTATTCATAAACTGGATTAAGGTGGTAGTTACGTTTTCGACAGTTTTTATAACGTGTTATAACTTTTGATTGACTCAATAAATTTAATAGCTGTCTTTTTCACGTTAAAGAACTTGACTGAAACTACACTTATGTGCATTATCTAGCTTAAATCTGTAACAAGCTAGTCAGCAGACACTGTCAAAGTAGTCAAATTTCGTGAATTTTTGCATTTTTCTTGTTTTGCTTGTAAAATTGACAGTGTAACTCCAACTAATTTCATTCTTTACACCAACATAGCCAATGACAGGGTAAATTTTAATGCTTAGTTTGGTGCATTTATATAATGCAGGAAAGAAGTTACGGACCTTTAATTTTGAATTTTTTCGGATTTTGAAAAATATACGAATTTTTGAATCTAATTTTTTCACAATATAGGCTAAATTAATACAAATAAAAAAATTGACACATCAGAAATTGTCTAAAAAACATGTAAAATAACGCATGAAAATATTGCAACATCGAGACTTGAGATTTAGTCCACGGAAGTACATTTTTACAGATTTCTGTAAATGAAATTGATGTAACGCAAAATTTAAGTAAACAAAATTTTTGAAATTTTACTATAAAGTAGACACATATATATGTGTGCCAATTTATCCCAAATTTTGAACAAAATCCTTCTAGTAGTTGTAAAGTTTCGCGGACTTTTGAGTAATGTACTTTAGTTCAAAAAGAAATGTTACATAAATGTGACGTAATCTCAAAAAGTGAAACGCGGAAGGATAAGTTTTGGCATCTAAATTGAAGGTTTTTGACATGCTCGTGTGTCATTTTTTTCTTTTTTCAATAAACGACCGTTTTGCTAGCTACTACTTTGGCTTAGCTAAACATAAAATTTACGAAAAATTGTCGTAACTGGCTGAAAAATATTTTCTGTGAAAATTAAAAATGATTGTTTCAAGCTATTTTAGCAAGCATTTATCTCATAATAAATTATAGTTTCCTAAATTAATATGCGTACTATAAATTATTAATTGAAAATTAATCGTAAGTTGTCAAGTGTTACTCCTGCAAAACTGTCGAAAACGTTACTACCACCTTAACTGAATTGGATATTAAGAAAACGTGTCAAAGTGGATTAACTGGATTAGATTAACTTAAATGAACTTGAATAACTATCAACGAATCAGA
>JASANF010011834.1:0-14613 GCA_030248245.1 Trissonchulus sp. WLG1_4 | reverse complement strand
GGGTAATTCCCCCATTTCCCCCCTTCCTTGGCTATATGCCCCTGTTAGCAAGAGTACATAACAGGAACAGGAACAGTATGACAATCTCCCTATTATGCCTTGGGTCCAAATGCGGAGCGCGAAACAGCCCAGTTATGAACGGTTTTGAGGGGGTGGGTACCCCCCCTCAGGTCAAGACACTCAACTGAGGGTGGGGAAGGAGATACCCTCCCTCCCCTGTGCTAAACGGGTTTTGAGGGGGGTGGGGACCCCCCCTCAGGTCACACTGAACTAGGGGTGGGGAAGGAGATACCCTCCCTCCCCTCAGCTCAATACACTGACAAGGCCTTTCGCTGATGTGCAGAACTGAGGGGCGGCACCCCCCCTTCAGTTGAAGTCGTGGTACTGAACTGAAGGGGGGGGCTGGCGAAAGGCTTTTTTCAGTGTCTTTAAATGAGGGGCGATACCCCCCATCTCAGGTGAGCACTATGTCTTGAACCGAGGGGGGGCGGTACCCCCCACCCTCAAAACAGTACAAAAAAGGCTATTCTGCGCTCCGCATTGGAATGTAAAGGCCCAGGGCATAATAGGATAAGTGTCATACCTTCCCATGTTGTAATTGAGAATTAGGGCCTATGAGACTCGGGGGCTGTGGTGTAGTGGTTAGCATGCTTGACTTCGAAGCATGCGGCCCGGTTTCGATTCCCGACGCCCCCGTAGACTTGGAGGCCTACGTGCGAATGTGCTCCGCCCTTAGGCATCGCGTCCGCCCCGGGAAGTATCGTTGCAGGGTCGCAACGACTTAGTTTGAAGGGGGGACCCTGTTGTAATTGAGAATTAGGGCCTATGAGACTTGGGGGCCGTGGTGTAGTGGTTAGCATGCTTGACTTCGAAGCAGGCGGCCCGGGTTCGATTCCCGGCGCCCCCATTTCTTTCATTCTTTCTAAATTGGGGCATCCTCTTTCATTCAACACCCATTACATATGTCCTCTTGGTGTTAGGTATGTTTTATGTATATATTCAGTAAACGTTAAAGATTCCATGACGTAATTCTTGGCCTGGAGCGCCATCCTGACGACTAAAACGTGGTTGGGATCAAAGCTGTCTTACAAACCTACTGTTTTTTTAACTTGAGGCAGAAAATATAAAGAACCTAACATACATAAAAACTGCAAGTTTTAAGCTTTAAATTGGTGTATTGAACATTCAAAACCGTTGCATATGCCTGAAGCTTAGCAACAAGCGAAATTAAAAGGGACGGAACTCCAATGGGCAAAATAAAATTGGGCAGTAAAACAATCTGAAAGTTTATTGAAAACTAATAAAAAATTCATTAAAATTACATGACTAAAAAGTGCAATTTCAGAGCTTTCGATTGGTGTATTGAACGTTCAAAACGGTTGCGCGTAACTAAAGTTACAGGCGAAAATGGTCAGTGAACCAAATGCGCAAAGTCAAGTTGTGCAGTACAACAGTCTGAAAGTGTTATCCAAAATTCATAGATTTAGCGGATTTAGCATCATAGATTTAGCGGATTTAGCAGACTTAGGATTTAGCAGATTTAGCAGAATCAATTAAAACGCTTATCCAAAATTGTTTGGATTTATTGGATTTATCGGATTTAGGCGAGCGCTGAATCCGCTAAATCGGCTAAATCCTGGAATTTTGGATAACAGATTTAGCAGCGCTAAATCCTCTAAATCAAATCCGCTAAATCCATTTTGGATAAAGGGGGTATGATCAGTGATGCTCAGTGTGTTGACTGCTCATTACTGTTGTTTTGATACCGCAAAAAAATTTAAATATAATATAAATATGATACCAAATAATTTAAATAAAATACTTTTGATATTTGATACTTGGAAAGAATTTCAAATATGATATAAATACAATACTTTGAATTTAAATATGATACTTTTGATATTTGATACTCGGAAAAGTTTTAAATATGATATAAATACTTTGACTTTAAATATGATACTTTTGATATGTGATACTCGGAAAAAAGTTTAAATATGATATAAATATGATACTGCATAATTTAAATATGATACCATAATTTAAATATGATACTTTTGATATCAATTTTAATATTGATACCGGTATCAATAGTATTAATACCCAAGTATCATATTTTTATCAAAAGTATCAAAATGCTACAAAACCTAACGAACTACCATCCTACTGCCTATTCATTGATTTTCCAATACTTTTCCGCCTAAAATTTTACACAAGGGTGACCCTTTTTGTTTTTATGGTACAGTCGACTGGCAATGCCCTCTAAAAATACAGAAACGGAGCAGTAGCCAATCAAAAAAAGGAGGCGGAGCTAAAGGCGAGATCAAAGAATGCCGCTGTTATTAGCCTGCACAAACATCAAAAGGTGCCGCCTTTAAGCGTGGGAATCAAAATTTTGATATTAAATATGATACTGGAATTTAAATAAATTATAATTTTGATACTTTGAAAAAATTTAAATATGACATAAATACAATACTTTGAATTTAAATATGATACTTTTGATATTTGATACCCGGAAAAAATTTAAATATGATATAAATACAATACTTTGAATATAACCCTATCATGCCCAAAGGATCATGGGAGATACCCCACGATGAACTATCATATCTAGGGCTATGCAACTTGACTAGTCTATTCTAGGGACAAGATCTTTTAGCTGTTTTTATGGGGAATTGTAGGTCTTCGCATTTGGCCGGCAATTTTTAGTCCCACTGCCACACAGCGAAGCCTATGCTCATTTAAGCAATGTGCAAATTTGACTTTTTTTCATCGCAAAAGTAGTATTTTCTTTGAGGCCACATTACGAAATCTAAATGCAGCTCCGGCAGTCTGCTTTATGTGCATCAGATACAGCGGATAATGCAGTTTATTTCTAGCATTCAACTACGGCAGGCGCACAGTTGCTGTGTTCATCCTCTAGGGTGAGGTACATATTATGCCCGAGCGATGGAGCAAATTTTTAAAAATTCTCAACTTTGAGCACTTATAACGGAAAAACGGTGCGTCCTAGACCCTTAATCGACTGATTATGTTTTGTTCACCATTCATTTCTCTATCGAATGGTGGTTTCGCGATCTCTCTACGACGCACGTAGCTCGAGCAATGTCCAAAAAACGAGAAGGTGTCAGAATGAGGCTGTCTAGCCAGTGATACTCTGGGCATTAAAGGGTTAATTAGAGAACGCTGACTTGCAAATCTTGAACCGATTTCAGTCTAGTTGTACTTTTTTAGTAATACTAACTTCAAATTGCTCATTTTTGAGCTCGCAGACTGAAAAATTTGCAATTCAGTTTTTTTATAACCCTATCATGCCCAAAGGATCATGGGAGATACCCCACAATGAACTATCATATCTAGGGCTATGCAACTTGACTAGTCTATTCTAGGGACACGATCTTTTAGCTGTTTTTATGGGGAATTGTAGGTCTTCGCATTTGGCCGGCAATTTTTAGTCCCACTGCCACACAGCGAAGCCTATGCTCATTTAAGCAATGTGCAAATTTGACTTTTTTCATCGCAAAAGTAGTATTTTCTTTGAGGCCACATTACGAAATCTAAATGCAGCTCCGGCAGTCTGCTTTATGTGCATCAGATACAGCGGATAATGCAGTTTATTTCTAGCATTCAACTACGGCAGGCGCACAGTTGCTGTGTTCATCCTCTAGGGTGAGGTACATATTATGCCTGAGCGATGGAGCAAATTTTTAAAAATTCTCAACTTTGAGCACTTATAACGGAAAAACGGTGCGTCCTAGACCCTTAATCGACTGATTATGTTTTGTTCACCATTCATTTCTCTATCGAATGGTGGTTTCGCGATCTCTCTACGACGCACGTAGCTCGAGCAATGTCCAAAAAACTAGAAGGTGGCAGAATGAGGCTGTCTAGCCAGTGATACTCTGGGCATTAAAGGGTTAAATATGATACTTTTGATATTTGATACTCGGAAAAAATTTAAATATGATATAAATACAATACCTTGAATTTAAATATGATACTTTTGATATTTGATACTCGGAAAAAATTTAAATATGATATAAATATGATACCAAATAATTTAAATATGATACCATAATTTAAATATGATACCATAATTTAAATATGATACTTTTAAAACCAATTTTAATATTGATACTGGTATCAAAAGTATTAATACCCAAGTATCATATTTATATCAAAATTATCAAACTGGTATCAAAACAACAGTACTGCTCATGCAATGTGCATGTATTTCACTTATGTATATTCTTTAATTTAGGTCTAGTTGAATACCGCGTCTGATACTTTGTATAATCCAACTTTGTTCTGCAAGCTTGCGATCTTACGGTACAATATTTCACACATAAAAATTAAGACTGCTGTCAGATATCCAATTGTCAATGGCAACACAGCAATAGCTACATTCATGAATTGCGACAATAATGTTACTGTTGGACTCTCCAGTTCGATTCGTGTTTTTCTTCTGTACATTGTCCCCTCAGGAATTTCTTTTTTAATGTAACGCTGAAACTCAGTGAAAAGTAACCCAGTTCTGATGAATGTTCGATCAATATAATCAACCGCAACGTGGCTGTGTCTTGAAAACAGAAGACTATTAGGTATCAATGTTTTGCCCACTATTTTAACTTCTTCCAACATGTGTAGACTCTGCCAGCACGAATGCTTTATATTTGTATAAACACTATAGAAAAATGCAGTACGCGATGGAAGTTTCAGTAGTTGAGCACATGCATCTTTTACTGTCTCGTGGCGCTGATATTTAAATGAATTACTTAAATTAACAATTCGATGCGAGTCAAAAAGCATAGTGTTGTTTTCGAAACCAACAGTGGTAGAATACTCTCTGTCAAAGATAAACAGCCATCCATTACTGTCAGCTGCATAGAATAATGATGTTATATTATCAAAAACCAATGGGTTCAAGTTAAGAAACTGCAAGGAGTTGCCCACAACATAGGTTGTGTTAAAAATGCCGATCATTTGAAGAACAATGGATAATATAGTAACAATAGTAGTCTCCTCGTAAATATTTGGTATATGTTTGTAAAAAATCCACAAGCATGACGCAACGGCAAAAATACACAGAATGAATGTAATTCTCCAATATGTGTTTCTGATTACTTCCGTTTGAACACTAGCAGCGTCTGGTTGTTGCTGTATTGTCCTTGTGTAGATGTTGTAACTTTCCGTATACTTCAGTGGAGAAGAAACTAGGAATTCATTGTAATACCCTTGCTGCACACTAACTAAATACGGAACTGTGTCAATAGTTCCGTTAATAAGACTTGTTAACAAATCAGCAGCTGTTGGACAGCAGCTGTTACAGTTTCAGCTGCACTAAGCAGTTTAGCATATATCTTTGTAACTATCGAAGCCGGATTACTGCACTTTTGGTCAAAGTTTATTTTGGGACTAATGCATTTGTCGACATGCTGCTGAAGTATTCCGATTTTGAGCATTTTAGATACATTCATATTAGATAAATTGCTTCGATCAGTTTATTTTAGTAGGTCACGTGCAGACAGAGTTCAATAGCAGTATTTCAACTAGCGCCTGAAATCAACTAGCGCCTGAAAATTTATAACTTACTAAATTGAACTGTAACTGTATCTACTTGGACTAATAATAGTATCCAAATTAAAATTGAACCCTCCAACAAAATTAATTATACATGAGTGTGCATTACCATTATATTGTTACTGTTGAAAAGGTAATTTAATTACGCGAGGTAGATGACACAATATTGCAATGTCGACAAAATTGTCCCTAACGACGCCGTAATTTGCAGACATAATTTTGACCATATTCTCATGCTAATGGGTTCGTGTGGATTGATTATTATTCCCATGCTAATGTGGTCGACTAATGATTTTTGAGTTCAAAATAATGCTTAATCAGCGTGAAAATAACAAAAAAACAATGTTTTAAACATTTTTGTTTGTTTTTTCTATTTTTAATAGTGTAGTGTGTTTTCTGTGATATAGATAAAATATGGTATATACTTGTCTTTAACTGTCGTTAACTTTAACGAGATTTTGTCTCTCGTGTTGCAACAGAGTTTGTCACCATCTTTAAATAATGTATAACTGTAACGGCAATACAGTACCGTTGGCTAAGAATGTGGTCCATTTAAGCTGGTAGAATGCCCACATGCTGAACTTTCTCAATCAACAGCAAAATCAATAAACCACCGGAACCAAACCCCACCAAAACTGACATTGGCCCAGCAGCTCATGAGTGCCAGGCCAGTCTGCAGATTAAGCGGTAGGCTGTTATCCCCGGTAGGTCATTCTGTTGCTTTTTCTGTCTGGTATTACATACGACTCTGTTTCTTGACACGATTGTGTACGACTGACAAGTGGACAATTAGGCAAAAAACATATAGCCTTGAAAAGCCCTAAAAGTTAAATTTGAGACAAAATTTGAGTTAACGAATATATACTTCGTCTACCATTTACTCTTGCGATGTGGTAACAGTAAACGTTTGGTTACCACAGTTACCGCGATTAATACCGTAATAATACCGTAATATAGCGGTAATGACGCCAGCTAAACAATAAATTAAAAGGAACAAAAGGGTCTTGTGTCAAACAAAAATGTTTGTCCTTGTCATACTTGGGCAGCTACCGAATTTTTTTTTTGGGGGGGGGTGCGGGCTGCGGAGCAACGGAGCAACTTTTCCGGCCATTTTTTGCTTCGTGAGCCACCAATTTGGCTTCGTGAGCCACCTATTTTTGCTCCGTGAGCTACCTTCAAAACATTCTGGGGGGGGGGGGTGAAGCACCTCTCTGGGGTGGGGGGGGGGGTGAAAACCTCCCCAAGCCCCCCCCCCACGCCCATCTATGGTCCTTGTCCGTTTAAAGCCCGGTTCATACTTGTCCTTAAGGACACAGGGACAGGGACAAGGACAAATTTCAGTCAGCTGCTGCAAAGAAGTGACAAAAGCGACACGGATAATTTGTTGCATACCATGTGGAAGTGACGTTGACTTTGTTCGTGCTAAAAATTGGCTTATTTGGCCATGTAGTTTTCTTGGAATTGCTCAAGGACAAAACGATAGGGACAAGGACAAGAACGAGTATGAACCGGGCTTAAGGTGCAGCCTGACGAGGTGACAATCAAATAGTCGCACAAATAGCTTTTAAGGTGGTATGTACATAGTTACGTTTTCGAAGTTTTTGCAATAATTAAAAAAATGATCGAACAAAATCAAATTTGGCACAGACATTGCAACTAACAAATGACTACACCATTCGCAGTATCTGATATTCTGATGCAGAGCCAACTGCTTGCGTCGCAATCAAAAATAAGGAGGCCATAAAGAAAATGATATTATATCGATGAAGACAGTCAGATTTGCATATTGCTTATTGAAGCACAAATTTTGTTGCGTAGAAGTAAGACTAAACTTGAGCCACGAAAAGCAAATATCTACGATTCCCATAACAAACAATTCGAAGATCAGTCGACTAGCCAAGTTTCATAGCCCAAGATTGGGCATTCATTACGTGGGGTGTCTTATGTTCCCACTGCGAATAAAAAGGTTAAGTTGTCCATGACATATTATTATTTGGGCAGTCTTGAATTGTACCTCACTTTGGGTCAAGCAGTCTTTGAAAGTTTCCGCCTATAGCAAACAAACAATATTATGCTAGGCTGGGCTTCGAGTCATGATTTTTCAAAAAAAATTCAATCCCGATTCAGTCTTATCTGTTTTCAGGAGTAACGCAAAACGCAACTCTGCCTAACCTCTGGTTCCCAGTCCAGTTCCTCTTTGGCCTTGGTAATGTTGGGCCTGCGTCTCTGTGGATCATCTGCCACGGCGGGAGCATTCACAACCTCACTAGTACTGCCTAAAACACAAACAAAATAACAAGACACTTCAGCCACACAAAACTCGGCTGATTCAGACATTCAGTTGTTGAGATAGTCACTCCTTCACCCTAAAGCCCGGTTCATACTTGTCCTTAAGGACGTAAGGACCGGGCCAAGGACAAATTTCGGTCAGCAGCAGTGAAAAATTGACAAAAGAGTTTAGGCTAATTTTTTGCATACAATCTGGGTCCGATTGCACAAACCTACAATTGTTACAATTGTAACAATTGTAATGTGGTATTTGGTTGCGCAAAGACTTACAATTGTTACAATTGTAACTAGTCAGGTGGCTACAACGGGTTGCCGACAGTAGGTAAAGGACCCTCTATTCTAAGCAAAGGACCCTCTGTTCGTGTTCAGGAGCTCAAATTACCCCTAGAAACATCAAAATCTCAATTTCGAAAATTTGACCCCTTTGGCCCCCTGGGGCATGGTACCCTAAGGAGGGGGGCTTGGCGGGGTCCACGAGGTTTCTAGGCAAAAATATTACCCCCAGAAAAATGAAAATTTCCATTTCGAAAATTTGACGCCCTGGACCCCCTCATTTTGAGGGTCATGTGACAAGACCCCCGTGAGGTCACGGGGTCACCAAGGTGGGGGGCACAATCACTCAAGGGGGGAACCCTTCCACCAAAGTTTGGTCCACATCCATAAAGTATTTCATACCAAAAAGTGGCAACATAAAACCAAGAGTACATAATAGTGTACTCTTGATAATAGTGTCTCACTCTTTATAGAAGAAGAGTGAGACATTCTCCTTTCTGCCTGTGTTATAGCGCAGGCAGATGCGCTCGTCATTTCCAGCCCACATGTTGCCGTTTTATGCAACATGTGGGTAGCCAATCAGAAGCGAACTTCGCTTCTGATTGGCTGGACGCCTGTGCACGTGCTCCAATCAGCACGCAGGCGGCCTCACGCGCTCCAATCAGCACACTGGTCGCCATTACAGTGATTTCATTGTTACATTTTGCCATGATCGGTCGGGTTGGGGGGTTTTTTGTTTTTTTTTGCCCAAAGTTATATTTCGCCGACACTTTTATCACCGTTTTCAGCGATTATTGCTAGTATGTGCTGAATATGATGTTAACTGGTAAGTTAAATGTGTTTTTGACAAATTTCAGGCAATAGCACGTGAGGCCGCCTGCGTGCTGATTGGAGCACGTGCACAGGCGTCCAGCTAATCAGAAGCGAAAGTCGCTTCTGATTGGCCACCCACATGTTGCATAAAACGGCAACATGTGGGCTGGAAATGACGAGCGCATCTGCCTGCGCTATAACACAGGCAGAAAGGAGAGTGTCTCACTCTTCTTCTATAAAGAGTGAGACACTATCATGTACTCTTGATTAAACGACAAAGGATTAATATTATTAACAAGAGTACATAATAGTGTCTCACTCTTTATAGAAGAAGAGTTTAGAGTGAGACACTCTCCTTTCTGCCTGTGTTATAGCGCAGGCAGATGCGCTGGTCGTTTTGAAGCCACGTGTTGCCGTTTTATGCAACATGTGGCTAGCCAATCAGAAGCGAGCTTTGCTTCTGATTGGCTAGACGCCTGTGCACGTGCTCCAATCAGCACGCAGGCGGCCTCACGTGCTATTGCCTGAAAATTGTCAAAAAACATATAACTTACCAGTTACCATCATAGTCAGCACATACTAGCAATAATCCCTGAAAACGGTGATAAAAATGTAGGCAAAATACAATTCGGGGCAAAAAAACAAAAAAAACCCGAACCCGTCCGATCATGGCAAAATTTAACACTGAAATGGCTGTAATGGCGGCCAGTGTGCTGATTGGAGCACGTGAGGCCGCCTGCGTGCTGATTCGAGCACGTATACAGGCGTCTAGCCAATCAGAAGCAAAGCTCGCTTCTGATTGGCTACCCACATTTCAATTCATAATGATAATGAACCCCTCAACTTCACATTGAAGTATCAGTTAGAACCAAGTGTGGTATTATGACGTTTAGCTTTCAAATCTCGTGCAGTGGCTTGGTTCCAAAGTTATACGCTACGTAAAATGGAGTTATTTGCCTGTTGCTACGAGCAACGTTTAAACGTTATTACAAAAAACGCGATACTTCCCATCTGTTTCATCAAACTATCAAAGTGTCTAAAAGAAGCGTTAATGCTTCATACTACCAAGAGTACATAATAGCGTCTCACTCTATATAGAAGAAGAGTGAGACATTCTCCAGCCTGCCTGTGTTCTAGCACAGGCAGATGCGCTGGTCGTTTTCGGGCTACATGTTGACATTCTATGCAACATGTGACTGGCCAATCAGAAGCGAGCTTCTATTCTCTGATTGGCAGACGCCTGTGCACGTGCTCCAATCATAAAACGGGATAATATAAAAGGTTAATAACCCATTACTTATTCATAGTCTGCTTGTAAAAACATTAAAAAAGGTTTGCAAATACCTTTGGGGATATTTTGGCAAACTTTCAGCGAAATTGATTGAAATACTTTGAAGAAATTCAGAAAAGTTTATATCTCAAAAGTTTCTCAATCAATTTCGCTGTAAGTTTGCCAAAACATTCCTAAAGGCATTTGCAAACCTTTTTTAATGTTTTTGCAAGCAGACTATGAATAAATAATGAGTTATTAAGCTTTTAACCCTATCTTAATGCTTATCAACACATCAGCGATTATATACGAATGTGTGTTACGCAGGGAATCTACGCGCTGATTGGCCAATCACATGTTGCATAGAATGTCAACATGTAGCCCGAAAACGACCAGCGCATCTGCCTGTGCTAGATCACAGGCAGGCTGGAGAGTGTCTCACTCTTCTTCTGTATAGATTGAGAAGCTATTATGTACTCTTGATACTACACTGCTACGCTAAGACTTTGAGTTGAAAAGGGCGTAAAATGGAGTTATTTTTTACTCCGCAGAATCCTCCGCGACAGGTCATTTGTAGTTTGTTATTTCTGGAGGTTATCCACAAAAATGACCACGACTTCGGCTATGAACAGTTCGTAGAAAGTTGAAAATTATGTCATTGGAAAGACAATTTCTACCGCTTTCAAATGACATCACATGATGGCGCTTCTTGCTGAAAATAAGTCAAAAATTCACTTTATAAATTTTGACGTACGTTAAACGTCACGTCACAGGGTCATGTGACCCATCATTTGAAAGCTCTTATAATTCCTCTCAACTGACGTTAAAATTGTTACTGTACCACTACCGTATCAAAAGTTATGTCCCCTGAAAAAGTTTTTCTAAAAGGGGCTGATTGTACAGATCACACCATGAGTGATCAGATCTCTGAGCAATTGAATTTAGGCAAAAATTTAAAAAAATTTGTTCATTTTTCAAATAATATAACATAAAACAGACTAAACTAAGATAAATACGATATAGTCTAACTAGTCTAACTAGACGCACTAGACTTGTTATATTGATAATCTTAATAATAATAACAGACATTTCAGATACAAAAGGGTTGCCTTTGCTTCGCAACTGGTCGGCAACCCAACAATTGTTTATTGTAACAATTGTAATCATTTTCATGCATATTTCATATGCCACGCTGTTCACAATTGTGAAATTTCACAATTGTTACAATTGTAACAATTGTGAAAATTTTTGAAATTTCGTTCTATTTTCAACAAATGTTCTAAATCGGGTTGCGCAGAAACATTTGTGAATCGAGATTTGTAACAACTGTGAAGCATTTCTTACAAGTGATCTTTCTTCCGTCAATCTTTTTAAATGACACTATTCTTAAGTTTTAAATCATTATTTTAATTTTTTATTTATATAAAAAGTTTTCTCAGTTTATTGTCAACAATTTGAACTAATTTGTGCGCCTTTTAATAAGCTATATCATGAGCAATTTAACTTTAATTTCGGCCACACAGTTTTCACAAACGTTTGTAAATTTTCACAAACATTTGTAAGATTTCACAATTGTAACAATTGTAGCTCAGATCATGTACATTTTATACACCAAGACGCTTACAATTGTTACAATTGTAACAATTGTGGCTACACAACCCAAAATTTTCACAATTGTAACAATTGTAAGCCTAAATTGAATTAAATTTGAGATTTTTCAATTACAATTATTGTTACAACTGTAGCAATTGTAATCCCAAAATATTTCACAATTGGATTTAAAATATGCACATTTGATAGGCCAATCCTACAATTGTTACAATATTGTAACAATTGTACCGCTTGTGAAATCTTACAATTGTAAAAATTGTGAAGCTTGTGAAATTTCACAATTGTTACAATTGTAATACTTGTATTGTTGAGCAACCGGGCCCTGGATGTGACCCCGACTTTTTTCATGCGAAACGTCAACTCATTTCGCCAAGCGGTTTTCTTGGAATCGCTCAAGGTCAAAACGATGGGGACAAGGACAAGGACGAGTATCAACCGGGCTTTATGACACTAACACTTAGACACGCATTTACACATGCCCAGCATTCCAAAGATAAATCGGCAGGCCAATTGATGCTATTTCAAGCCCCCCATTCGGATATGACCTATCGAAAGTAACCTGAAAGTTACGAAACAATCACGCGACTATTAGTGTATAAAATATAATACAATATGACGTTATAAGCTTGCTGTTGATTTTTTTATCTGCTTATTAATTTTGCCGGCTGAACGGACACAACGGTAATGTAAGTCTGAATCGAGCCATACCAGTTAATTGTTTAATAATCACAGCCAGCTGTTTGACGGAGTATTCCTGGGGATTGCCCAAGTTCACCGGCTCGCTCACATTGGAGGCCATCAGGGCGATCAGTCCGCGAACCAAATCGTCCACGTACTGAAACGAACGCGTCTGGTTGCCGCCGCCATACAGCTGAAACAAAAACAATATCCTAATAAACAAAAACACAAAACAAAATTGCTACAAAAACAACTGAAATTACAACAATCAGGTAACAGATGTCACATACCAATAGTAGAAGTCAAGCTCACTAAAGACATCTAATTTTGCATCCCATAATTAATGTAAAAAATATATTTTTCGCTTAACCAATAGCCATGATCATCAAGTATTTGCATCAATGCGGAAACCATTTCAATCGAAGACTGTCTTTTCGCAGAGAAACAAAGACCTAAAAAGGAATACAGCCGCTTACTGTTAACGGCAAGGATTGCAAAGCTTGCAGGATGAGATTCGACACCACCCGACCATCCTCCATTTGCATACGAGGGCCGAAGGTGTTGAAAATACGGGCAATGCGAATGTCCACTGATTCCTGCAGCAGAAAAGGAAAACTCCAGCGGTTCCATAAAAAATCTGCCAGCACTAGTAAATCAAGCATTCGTAGAATTGTTAAAGATTATGTTGACTGTAAGTTCAGTATTGAGTATTGACCCATGCATTAGGTAGCGCTAGTAGCACTAGACGGCAGACGCTATGCCATATAGCGCAAAACAGCGCTCAGCCTTAGGCACCACAGCGCAGCGAATAGCACTCTCACGAGGCGCTATAGAACTTTTTTGCGGCACATACACATGTTCACTACCAATACTCCACGAGTAGGTAATTACCGCGCAAATGAAATACATCACAACTCACTCTGCTCAATCAAAATCAAACGCAGCCTGATTTTTTACCATGAGTGCGGCATAACGTCATACTCAGTCACAGGGTTGTGCACCGGAAAATTTTCCGCGGAAAAAAATGTTTTTTTCCGCAAAAAAATGGAAAATTTTCCGGGGGTCCGGAAAAAAAAGAAAAAAATGGAAAAAAATTCCAACATGATTATGTAACCGGGTATTCAGACTTGAGTGCACTTAATACTGACCGTCTAGGGCCGAACACCCGATTACACTGGTACCGTCGCAGCCCATGGCTGTACTTTACCAGGTTCGTACATTGCGTTGTGACTTAAGCTTAACTTAGTACAAAAGGGTACACGAGAACACAACTTACAGTTTGGTTTTATTTAACGCACAAGTTGGCAACAGTGTAGATTCGGCGTTGACTCGGACCTCTAGCAGGGCTAGTTTGCTAAAAAGGGGAAGGGTGGAAGTGGGCTGTAGCAAGCTGTAGCAGTGAGCCGAGAGCTGAGGAGAACTAACTGATTTGCAACTGTGCGCGGTTTATATAACCGCTTTTGCGTTCTCATTGAGTTTGATTGGCTTAATCATTTTAGCCAATCAGCAATCAGAACTTGGGTCGTTTGGCCAATCACAATTAGCCACTTTTTATGGTGTTCGCTGAATTCTAGTTTTTTGGAACTTTTGGTCTTAGTTCTCAGGCTAATTTTGCTTAACTTTTGGGAAAACCAGTTTTTATGATTTATGATTTATGGTTTTTTTATAATATTCGAACGTCTAACTGTTTTTTCGCGTGTTAATTCTCACGAATTAATGCGTAATCTTGCACATAATGGAGAGGTACTGTTACATTCCTCCCCCGCCTGAAGTCGCATGCCCACATGCGTCAACTTGGGTGGGCTTTCGTAGTGATTTGGGTCTGTATTTCACACGACGTGAGCCATTAGCTCTGCTTGCAGACAAGGGTTGGATGGTTCGCTGGTGCTCCTGTGAGACACGACATGTAATTTACATGCACTGTTTGTCTATGTTATTGCATGACAGTGTCCCTGATCCGATATTTTTCATTATGCTCGTATTACGTATTAGGCTGATGTAGTATAGATACAAGTGAAATATTAGTATATACGTATATGTCTCTGTGTGCGGTTGAAGTTTGACGGTTTAGCTGCGGAGTGCTGGTATTGCGTATATAT
>JASANF010011833.1:0-20953 GCA_030248245.1 Trissonchulus sp. WLG1_4 | reverse complement strand
AACGTCACATCAACGTCAATTACACAGTTACACACAGTAGATAAAATATGACAATAATTTCTATATTTTCACGACTTGGAAAAGCCATAAAAAGCATTTAATTTTATATACATACATAGATAACGTATATGTATACGAACACGTATGTAAGTGTATATATATACATATAAGTCCATATTTTTCTATCACACCTCACAACACATATTTATACGTACATACTTATATATATACCTCCTTAAAGTGTACAGATACGTAGTCAAAAGTTTGGACTTTTTTAAGCTTTCCATCTTCATAGCTGAACTCAAAAACAGCCATAAGTTACCTAACAAAGGCCTGGCATAAATCACGTTGGTGATACGCATGTCAAGGCTCCAGATTCCCAGACAAAATCATTTCAGCACATTCAGTCTGTGTGGCCTTTAGACTAGCAGAGCAGAGAAACCTGAACAAAGTCCCATGTCAAACTGAAACATCGTCACTGCCAGGCACTTTAGCTGATGCTCCTTCAAGTCAGCTGATCTTAGCCTCAAGCACAGATGGGCGTGGGGTGTTATATACTGTGTTATCAGATATATATACTCCCTCAGAACTCGCAACCGGATATTTACCCCAACCCACAGGACTAGTAAATACTTCATCGGATCGGAATTCCAAGTTAAATCGTAAAAAAATTTGGCTCTCAATAGTTTAGCCCTGTTCGACCACCCCACCACAGCTAGTCAGCGTCCCATGCTTAGGCTTTGCGTATGGTTGTACGCATGCAGTAACGGGGTCAAAATTTTGGGGGGGCCTCTCCAGCCAAATTTTGGAACCCTCCCCTGGACCAACCGAAAATGCCCTAAATTTTGCCAAAATTTTCGTTCCCCTCCCCTCGGCCCCTCGATGGTCGGAGGTCCCCCATCCCCCGTCATTCATGTATGGTTGTACGCCGCACATATTATATATACAGGGTCGAAAGATAGCAACAGTTTGTGTTATTAACCGACATACAATGCACGTAGTACCATACATGTAACGGGGTCAAAACTTTTGGGAGTCTCCAATTAAACCATTGCTAGTTCTCCACACACATACTTCCTTACTACTCTCTCGAGCTTAGTGTCATCCAAAATGAATCATTTATTTAATAGTATCTGACCATTTTCATCTAGACTCTAGGTCAGCAAGTGGGCAAAGTGCTCCTGAAATGACCCACTTGGCCACTCGAACGGACACCCGAAATAGGCCAGCCAACAAAAGATTCATCATGGAATCTAGGATTTGTCATGTTACAATTTTGCTAATAAATGATATCCGCCTATTGGAATATTCAAGTGGCCGTTTTGGATGGGTTATGGCCAACAGGCGGCCTATAAAACAGACAACAGTCACTCAAAGCACAGACTGGCATTTTATATTGCGGCTTGACGTGTATATATGCCAGGGAGGGGTATATATCTACTAAAGTCTGACCAAAAAATGCTGCACCCTGAGACAAAAAGAAACACACCATTTTATTAGGTAAAGAAGGAATAATCACAACACTGAATCACAAGCACACAGGAATGGACATGGCGCCCACGGCTTTGGTTAAGCCTGTTTCACACGATTGGGGAAACGCGTGGGGTGCCCCTTGGGGCACCCCTGGGGTGCCACATAGTGCCACATGACGCCCCACGTGGGGATTGCCCACGTTTTTCCCCATCGTGTAAAACAGGCTTTATGAAACAGAAAATTTGAGCCACGGGTCACCCGTGAGTGCAGACTTCAGGTTTTCTCTCCTAGCCCCATCTCAGACCGACGCACGCTTGTTCTTTCGATAATCGATATACACACATCCCAATAAAGCCCTTTCCACTAAACACAATCAATTCGACCAAGACCTAAACCCCAAAACGAACACTTTTGCAAACGCGTACGTTGTATATACGTATGTACATATATATATTTTTATTGACCATTTTTATTTTTTAACCATCGGCTAAAAATTTGAAACCACGATATTATCCATTGGAATTTCGAGGCATGGCAAATCGTCAGTTGCAACGTTAGTATTTACAGTCAGGTAAGTACATAGATTGACGTTTCCGCTAAAGCGTACAGCATACTGTACATACTTAACTTACGTATTTCAGCGTTAAACTTTTCAACAATTCCATTAAATATACACCGTGCATTTTCAATTGCAGTTGTTCCAAATGCACACTCACATGTGAACAAATATAGACATTGACATTTTTCTGGAAATGGAAACAGAATGCGGCATATTTTTATGATGGACTATATACGTATCAATTTAGTTTTCTTATGAACACAAAGTAAACGGTGTTAAAAAATGTATAATATATTATATATACATACATGTATATAAAGCACATGAAAATATTATGTATATATACCTACATCAGATTTACAGCACAAAACTTTGAAACAAAAGTTGCGGCAGTATTTCTTGTGTTAATGAAGGATTCAGTTTTTTAATAAATTGCTTTTAAACTTCGAAACAATAAATTTTGCTTGATTCATTATCGGCACAATATTCCAGACATTCAAATGTCACATAACGTTAAGGCCGGTTCACGCGAGGCAACGCGCAGGCAACGCGATTTCCAGGCAATCTACAAGCAACGCGCGTTGGCTGGAAATTGCTTGGGAGAATACGTTCACACGAGTCAATTTTCAAGCAACCGATCACCAAGCAACCTGCAGGCAACAGCCAATTACATTTGAGCCCGCGTAAATTTCAAACTGGCGCTCGTTTTATTTCTAAGGGCCTTTTCACAAATTATATTAACTGGATTAGATTATCTAGATTAACTTCAGTAACTAAGCATTAAATTGACGAAAGTTTATGAAACTTTGCAGAACAACTAGACCAAGGAATCTTCATTTGCTTGCAAAATTTTATGTAATTACGTTAATCCAACGTTGAGTTATAAAGTTAATCATTTATTTATTATATTTTGTATTTTTTGTGAAAAGGCCCTAAGAACGATAGGCTGTTGCCTGCAGGTTGCCTGAAAAAGTCGCGCACGTCGCGACTGAAAAATGTTGGTTGCCTGGAAATTGCCTGCACGTTCACAAGAGGCGATTTTTAAGCAACGCGCGTTGCTTAGGCGTTGCCTGGTAGCTGGTTGCTTGAAAATCGCCTGCAAATTGCCTCGTGTGAACCGGCCTTTACAGTGCGGCTGGCACGGGGTCATCTGGTCAAACAGTCTCACTTTTGAGCCACTTTTTATATCCATATCCAACAGATCAAAAACGGCTGACCCAAGTGCAGAATACTCTTTCCTACTTTTTATCACTGGAGTTAATATCACGTTAAACTCATGTTTGGCTTCGAAAAACCAGACTTTAATAAAAAGTTTTGGTTATAAAAACTACATATATACCATATATACTGTATATACCAAGCGCACGGTGCACGGAATCGGAACTCTCCGACTTAATCGAGACTCAGAGTCCATTCCTTTATATACAATACACCGGAATAAACCGACTGGACCAGAGATGAAACCGGGTCACTTTCCTCTAACTAGTGATGTTAAAGTTGCCTTACGAGTTTCAGTTTAAGTTTCAGTTTCAGTTTCAGCTCTAGATTAGTTTCAGTTTCAGCTGTAGTTTCAGCTCCATCGAAATTTTAGTTTCAGTTTAAGTTTCAGTTTCAGTTTCAGCTCTAGATTAGTTTCAGTTTCAGCTGTAGTTTCAGCTCCGGCGAAATTTTAGTTTCAGTTTAAGTTTCAGTTTCAGTTTCAGCTCCAGAAGCATTTAGTTTCAGTTTCAGTTTCAGTTTTGCTATATTTTGTTTTCGTCACACTTTTCTACGTAGCGTATACGGTCGTCGACGTTGCCTTGTGAAGCCCCAAGCTTACATTAATGAACTATGTACATAAGATAAGATACATGATAAGATAGCGCGAACTCTCGGACCTTACACAGTTACACTCTAACTGTAGAATGAATTAAGGAATGCACGACTTTTTATCTCACGTTCATACAGTTCAGTGTGACAGCGGCGATCAACTTATATGAAGATCCCAGACTAATTTGTGTTTCAGCTGAAGTTTCAACTGTAAAATATTGATGTTAAGCGTCAAACGCTGAAAGGAAAGCTAAAAAACGGAAACTTGTATTCGTTTTGTTGTAGATGGCGTTCACCCCACCGAATAAATAAAACTTAAGTCTCAGCTCAGGCGTTTACAAAAAGCTTCAACTGCACCAATCTTCACATTGTTGCAGCGCACTTGGGTACGGGCCGGGCCGTCTGACTGAGCGTCGGCCCGGGGCCGGCCCGGCCCGGGCGGCCGGTCAGACCGCAGCTCGTTACCAGCCCCGGCCGATCTCTAATATAGACATAGAGTAAGACACTATTATATACTCTTGCTTAGTGTATAACAGAAAATCAATAATTTGTGCGCAGGGGATGCTGAAACTGAAACTGCCTGAGGCTGAAACTGAAACTACAATTTCAGTTTCAGCTTGTGTATACACGTACCCACACACACATTGAAAGCAGCATTGGCGGAAACTCAGTTGACCTGAAACTGAAACTGTGTTTCAGTTTCAGTTTCGGCTTCTGTGTAATTTCAGTTTCAGTTTAAGTTTCAGTTTCAGCTCCAGCGGCATTTCAGTTTCAGCTGCTGTTTCAGCTCTGGACAGATTTTTGTTTCAGTTTAAGTTTCAGTTTCAGTTTCAGCTTTAAAATAGTTTCAGTTTCAGCTGAGGTTTCAGCTGCAGGATGGATTTAGTTTCAGTTTCAGTTTAAGTTTCAGGCGCTGAAACTGAAACATGTACAAGCTGAAACTAGTTTCAGTTTCAGTTTCAGTTTCCGCTCACATCACTACCTCTAACCCGGTGACCCGGCAGACCCCTGACCCGGCTACCCGGTGACCCGGTCTAACGCGACGCTTAAGCTAGTGTTTACTGTTACTCCTTTTTTAAATATAGATTCACAGAACGTCTGTCTTAATTTTAATGTAATTAATTGACACAGAATAATATTCTTAACATATCTGTCTTCATTTCTATTTACATAGTATAAGATAAATCTGTGAGCTTGCCCTCGATTTTATTTTTTGGGTTTTTATAGGCGTCGCGTAGTATTATAATCATTTTCTCAACTCTCCAAGCTATTTCGGGCAGGTCGAATTTCCTGTGTTGCATAACGCAGGAATACTTCGATTACATACAGAAGTTAGTAGTCTAGTTGTGTCCGAAATTTGGCTGCATACGGAAAACAAAAGAACTGCTATCAGCGTGGACTCGTACCGCCGAACTTCCGCTCATTAGCTGGACGCTTTACAGCTTGAGCTACATAGCGGCTTCATTTATTATTCTTTAAAAGTTAAAGATACAGCACCAAAGCCAATTTACTAAGTTGATTTCACTAAACTTTTGATGCGGCAATCACTATGTTAAAAAAAATCTGGTTTTAACTCAGTTAGCTCCATAGACGATCAAAAAGAAGGAAAAATTTTGCATTGCAATAAAACCGGGTCAAGGTATCTGACCCGGCGACCCGGTGATCCAGTCCAAATAGTGACCCGAACTGACCCGGTGACCCGGTTTCATCTCTGGAATGGACTGGACTTACACATTTTAGTTCAAAGTTTAGAAATTGATATCGAATAAAACGACTTAAAATAAGTCAGCTGCTCATTTGAGAATGATTTTAAACCGTTTTTAAAGCCTACAACAAAATACATTTATACTTTATTCCGGTAAAGGAAAGGGCCGAATGCTGGGGATAGGGTTGTGTCTATATGATTCGCATGGATTTTTCCTACAAAAAATATATATACATACCTAACAGACATAATGCTGAAAAGCGGATACGTATATTATGTGTGTGAGTGTAATTAATCAGAACCAGCTAACATGATTTCCAAATATACATATATGCAAATTATATATTCCATGCTTTATATAGCATATGTCAAGCGGGAAACAGGGTAGAGCAGCCCAACTGTAGGTATGCTATATAGCCCGGCTACAAAGCTATCGGTTAATGACGCATAGCTTCGGCCAGACCAGCCGGCACCATCAAAAAACGGGCCTTTATTGGCTATGACGTGGAAATTGGCATTTCTAATTCGGATTTCCTATGTACGCTGTGCAGTTTCTGGTCAATTTCCAAAAATTAATGGCAGGTTAAGGGGACTAAGGGCTTCTGAATTGTCAAATATATATACGCCGAAAAACTACACACAGCGTGTATATAATTATTGTCTATATACTTCACACGTGGACAGCTGACGATTTGGGGGGTGGTGGTGGTGCGGAGCAACTTTTTCGCTGATTTTCGCTCCGTGTCCGTGAGACACTATTTTACCTTCGTGAGCCACTTATTTCGCCATCGTGATCATCCTCAGAACAATCTGGGGGGATGAAGCACCTGTCTGGGGGGGTGACGATACCTTCTGTGCGGGGAGGGGTGGTGAAAACCCTCCCCACGCCCATGTATGGTCAACTCCGGCGTTTGCATTCTCTGTAAAGGGAGACAGGCCGAAAGCTGCCTTCCTTCAAACTCGAGGGCCCAAAACATGTGATCAACCACATATATACGTATGTATTTTTAAAAAGATTTTTGTATGTTCGGTCGACGCGCGGGCGCGTCATGACTAATATTAGGGCGTAGTTAGGAGGAAGTAAGTATATAAGAAAAAGCGCCATTTTTCTGGCATAAAATCTGTAGCAGGATTCATCCAACAATGTCTGTGGCGCGGCAGCTTCCAATGATAGCCCAACTATATGTATGTATACAATTCACAAAACTTATGCTAAATATATAAAAGTGGCTTTTTTAATTAATTAGCTTTTTACCATTGTACTTGTGCCTTCCAACCTCGTTCGTCAATTGAACATCAGTGGGCAATGTCAAACCTTTATTTTCATTTTCAGTCCATTGTCAATGCTTGAACAGTATCCAGTAAGTTGTAAGTTATTCTGTAAAGTCCATTACCTACAAATACATACGTTATACGTACTTAATGTATATATGTAGTATGTACATACTTACCTCTAAGCTGATTATTATATACATAAGTAGCAAGTAGGTAATGTATTTTTCTCTCTTTTCCGCTAAAAACACTTCACTTCAGGCATGCAAACCTTGACAACATTTTTCAACCGACCTGCAAAGTAGCTAAGGCTCCTAACTAGCCTCATTTTTTGTGGCCAGCTTTGAAAAAATCACACGCAAAACAGGACAGACACACCCAACGTACGTATGCAGACAGTCTCCCTCCAATCAACGGTAACACATATTAGGTAGCTTGACAAAGAAAGAATTCCAAAAGAACTCTTGGCTAAGTCAACAACCCTTGCCAGAAAATAGAACTCTATCTATTCCATTACTGGAACTATTCTATATGTTATTGTATATTACATATCTACAGACTTTAATGAAGGTTTATGTATCTATACCTATATAAATACACATTATGCATCAAATATATACACTTATCGATTATGAAAATAATCAGAAATCCGATTTTTGCTCAACATTCATCCCACATATATATATATATATATATATATATATATATATATATATATATATATATATATATATATATATATATATATATATATATATTCTTTTTTCGCTAATTGGTTTTTGGGGTGTTGTTGTTTTGCTGGGGGTTGCGTGGGTAATATATATATATATATATATATATATATATTTCCTCCTGTTTGCGTTTTTGTGATTGTTGTTTGTTGTGGTTTTTGGGGTTGTGTGTTGAGGGTTTTTGGGGGGTTTTTTGGTCGGGTGTGGTGTTTGGGGGCGCGCCCCCGCGCCCCCCCCCCCCCTGGGTCTGTGTTTATATACCCCCCCCCCCCCCCCCCCCCCCAAAAAAAATATATATATATATATATATACTCAATATTTTTTTTACCACCATGTATATATTGTTCTTGGTTTTTTGTAGTCAACATTGCGAATGTCAACATAATAATAAATCTGTATCTATCCAATCAACTTTCATTTTCATTTGATTTTGTTTTAATATAAAAAACCTAAATTCCTTTTAATATAAAAAACCTAAAATCACATCAAGGTTAAGTTCATTAATTTGCATATCTGCATACGTAATCACCAGCCTGACTTTAGCATATTCTGTTTGCTGGTCCAGCCCTAGGCCTAAGCCAAAAGCCCATTGACTATTGAGCCCAGTGCAAAAGAGGGACGGGAGATAGGGGACAGCCTGCTCTCTCTCTCTCTATGTGACTGAGAATACAGCTCATTAGGCGTGACATGTAATGATATCCACTTAGACTAAATTAGATCACCGCCGACACGCACCACCCCTATGGAGATAAATATCACAGGGCTGCCGCCTGCTGAGCCACTACACACCAAACTACTCCAGTACCAGTCGGTTTGGGGGGCGGGGGACGGGGGGTCAGACCGGTATCGTACCAACCATTATCGCCCCCCCCACCCCCCCCCAAAAAAAGATATCAGAATCAGTGCTTATAAACTAAATTGTCTAATAAAGAGTACTTGTCAACTATTCGACACTAAACGCGCTCCCCCCCATACATTCTTTCAGAGCTTACATAAATATATGCGTAAGAGCTCTGGACATTGTGGTGGGGGTTCGAGACCAAAAACTACAAAACTTCCCCCGCCCCCCATCGCCCCAATCTTAAGAGTTGGTAGCGAAATCATGTATATTTGGCATTTTAGCAAACATAGTTAGCCATAGCTTGTAAGTATACTTACGAGCATCTGCATCCCCCTTCTTCCTAATGCTGCTGGTAATTGGACTACTACTGCTAATCAGAAATACATATTCCAGACGTGCTTATATACAAATAACAACAAATATTATTAGAGCACGCGTGTACATAGATTAGCATTTATCATATTACCTATCTACATAGTATATAATTGGCTTACATACAAGCACATATCTTTATTAATAGGGGGTACTAGAAACTAGATACATAAATGGAATACCGGGTGAAGCCCGAAATATTTTAGTCAATATTTGAGTAAACATTTGAATCAATTACGCGTATATACGTACATTTATCCTTGTGAAGCAAAAAAACTTTCCTAATCTAAAGCTCTTCCTAATGTCACAAGTCACAACTATGCTTTACGCACTGGTAAACGCGTAAACATTAATTCAATTCAATAACTGATAAACTATCAAAACGGCTAAATAAAAACTCAATCAACAACCTACATGTGCGTGATCTGTACATATATACGTAAGTGCCATAATTATTACTATACATTATTATGTACATATGTATGTGGCATATATTATATATAAATTATATATATGTGCGCGTTAAACAGCAAAGTTAGCAACTGCAAGAAACTTATTTCGTCTCTGTTTATTAATGATTTCAAAAGCAATTTGGTGTTTCTCTGTGGCATAGAAAATAACTATGTTACACAGCTTTTTTAACAACAATTCTTTTGTTAAAAAACACAATTAACAAAACAAATGACAACACTGTCCTATAAAAAATGTTCCGATTACAGTTGCATTGCATCAGCCACGGGGTTTATTTAAACCCTTAAGTAAAAATAGAAATAGAATGAGAATCTAATTTTACTTAAAGGAAATTAGGAATCATATATAAGCGCAGTCGCGCTGTACGCGACGGAGACTAATTACCTTAAAATTAGTTCCGAACAACAGTATAAACTTTCACTTTTCCGCCAAATGTTGCCAAAAATTTAATAATGCCATTTCAATCCGCTAGGCGTAAAAAATGCCGTAAATTAAGTAGGCTTTAATGGCCTTCAAATGCTAGTCCAAGGTTATTTATATACATGAATAATTCAAAAACGAAAAGCATTTAATGTAGTACATATTATTATAAGCCGTTTAGCAAACTTTTTTCCTTAATATTTTTCCTTAATTACAGAGATTTTGTAGGTATAATTTACTTCATAATTAATATTATTTGTGTTAGTTAATCGAATTTAAGCTGTCACAAATGTGAAGCTTATACACACACTCACAAAAAAGAAAAATTATGGCGGCATGCTCAATTCCAATCAATCACACACCTATGTACACCAAAATTTATATTAATGTAATGTTACAATTTAACTATTGTGCCTTAACGAGCAAACCGCTGTGAGCCAAAACCATTCTGACTCGCTTAAACCGAGTGTAAAATTCTAACATCCATAAAATATGAAAGTAAAACATGTCCCGTCCCTTTATATACTTGCATCCACTGTAAAAATGAGCCCTCGAAAAAAATATATATCTATATATCTGGGAGAGGGGAGCTTGTATAATGCACTTGTCATAGTAGTTTTTCAACTGGCAAGTCTCAAGTGGACTATATATACGCATAGTAAAATCCTAAGTGCGATTAAAAAACTCAAGAGTTCAGCCACTGCATGTATGTAGATATATACATCAAATTCTAATCTCGTGAAATAATAAGTGTCTGTTTGCAATGTATGCTGTATCAACAAAAGATTTATATATGTATATATATAATAGTTTTACAAGAGGAAAAACTCCAAGAGCCACCTCAACTTTATACGCTCGTTTTTCCAACCTGCCCTAGGCTGGAATACCGATAACCGCTGTCAATAACACAATAAATCCATATGCATGACATTTTCTAGACAATTAATAAAAGGACAAACTATGCTAGAGTTTAAAAAACGCTTGACGGGTGCTGGGACTAGATTGAATTCCAGGGTGCTCAACACTATAAAAAAACAACCTCCCTTTTTTTCTGTCTTTCTTTCGGCATCAACTTCTGCTGTCTCAGCAACTTCCATCCCAAAAATACCTCAATATGACTCTTATATTATATATAAATATATATATATATATATATATATATAATTTCTAAACTGAGCCAATGCAATCCCCCTTTTCGCGACCAGCAATACATCTGTCACACCTTAGCTATACCAATCCAAAAGCTTCACTGACTCAGTTAGCAACAAGAGACAAGTGAGTCACCGGAATAATTAGGTTTTTAATTAACATACGTACTTACTATTCACAAAAGCCCTTAACATATTATTATATAAATATCGTTCTTCGTATGACCATTCTTTCAGGATCACACAAACTGAAACCAGCCCAATCTCAATAATATCAGACAAAAAGAAACCCGCTCCAACTCACCACTATTGGACAGCGAAGGGGGAATGGACATGGACACGCTGGTAGTCATGCTGGCGCCACCGTCCATCAGTTGATCCGAGCCGCCGCTCAGACGTCTATTGCCAGCGCAGGGTGGGACTAGTAGCGTAGTACTACTACTATCCGATTCATTCATCAATTGTTCCTCATTGATCAGATCAATGTCAATGGACAGATTGAGTTCGTCGTCCAGATTGGCCAGGTTGGCGGGGGCCTGGCGTCGCCGCAGCAGCGGGGGCACGTTGGTGATGCCGCCATCCGGACCGCTGTGGGCCGCGAACAGGCGGGGGCGCAGACGCTCGACGAATAGCACGGGCAGGTCTACGCCCGCCTTGTCATGGTAGACCTCGGGCACGTCTGTGCGAGAGAGCTTGCTGAAATCAAAGGGATGGTATATAATGGTTAGATCAGTCAACCATTTATGTGTCGTGAGGGTGTGTGTACTGCATATGTATGTATATATGTATGTATATATGTATGTATGTATGTGTGTGTGTGTGTGTGTGTGTGTGTGTGTGTGTGTGTGTGTGGTTGTGTGTACATTAGGGATGGAAGTCTCGGTTTTTTTTCCGAGACCGAGACCAAGACCGAGACCGAGACCACGAAACCGAGACTACCGAGACCGAGACCAAATTCCGAGACCGCCAAAACCGAGACTTTAGGTCATTTTTTGTCATTTTTTTTACCTATCGATTTGATGACTTTTTACAAGTTTTTAGGTAATATTACAAGACCATGGTCATACACGTTATGCATAAATAACAGCTACATCACGACAATTTTGGTTACATTGCTGGTTCCTTCCCCCGTTTGTGTGGGACTGTGGGACCATGTCCTCTTGAATAACGGGAAATTTTGACCTCTGTGCCAAAACAGACGCAATTTGTCCTTGTACTTGCCAGGAAATAGCAAATTTTGACACTTTTTGACACTGTTTGGCTCGAATTTAGTTAAAAATAGCTCCGATTGTACTTGAATTACCAATGTTCTGCTAAAATACACCCAAAATAGAAAGGGTTTGGCTCAAAAATTAGACCTGCGCGCCGTGACGCTCTTTCATTCTTTGCCTCCGGCGTGACACCCCTGTGAGTGGGGCCCCCTCAATCCCCTGAGACTAAATTTTAGTTGGGAGTAGACTCTTCCCTTTTCATCTATATACCGAACTGCATGTGTCACCGCATAGTTCTTAGTAGTGCGTTTAGTTGAACTTTCACAGATTTATTTGTGATTTTTTGCTAAACTCCTACTAATTGGAAATTACAGTTAAGTATGTGAAGCCACCAAATGGCATAAAAAAGTTGACCAGCCAAACACTTATACTAAAGAATAAAATATAATAATAATCACACAGATAGACTTGAAAGATTATATGAAATAAGAAACCTAATCATAAACATAAATACATTTTTGTGTATGTACTGTCCACTGTGTTTACTGATAAACTAAACAAGCGCGGTTACGTTGTTTTCGGAAAAAATTGACAGAATCTCACTGTTTGGTGTTGAATTTTGATGAAATGAACACTTTTGAAAAAAATTCCTGCCAAAAATATAAACCAAAGGGGGGATCACAGGAAAATTTTTCACAGATTTGAAAAACCGAGACCGGGTACAAACCGAGACTTTTCGACTACCGAGACCGAGACCGAGACTGGGCTAGTCTCGGGTTTTGACCGAGACCGAGACCGACACCAAGACCCAGACTTCCATCCCTAGTGTACATGTATATTATTAAGTATTATATATATAATATGTATACTGGCATTTTTACGGATGCATATTATAAAAGTAGGGGGCTTCGGGCAGTCAAGGAAGGAAGGGCAGTCAGTAACCTGTTATAAGTTTCAATTCCATCCTTTTAGGTTGTAGCATAGTGAACAAAACAATATATATAAATCTCAGCACCAAACAGCAAAATTTAGCAAGCTAGGACAACAAAAAATTCTGAAATTTTTCGCCCCTTTTGTACAACAAGTGCATATACCCTGGACAGTATTCAAAAAGGGATAGGCAGCCAGCCCCCCCCCCCCAGAAATCTGCCACAGACAAAAATGCACACCATTCTCAACAACAATCTATCAAGCCTACCCTTTCAAATAGGCATAAATGAAGGAATGGTCATCGTGTTCGTCGTCCGACTCGTTGGCGTGCTGGCCGTAGTCCCCGTCGTCGCTCTCATTCCCGCTGCCATTCTGCGCGCCCCCGTCCTGTCCCGTCCCCGGCGGATCCAGCGTCCCATTGGCGTAGGGCACGGACCATTGGCGGATCAGGCCCTGCACGCGTTTACGGATAGAAGGCATTTTGTGACCGACCCAACCTGGCACAGTAAATCACCCTTTTTGCTTTTTTTGCATTTAAAGTAAATCATTTTTGCTGGTCAAATTTACTTGTCTGAGGGGCGAGAACTGAGCGGTGATGGTCACAAACAGTAATGTCTATCTGATCACAGAAATAGCAGGCGGGAGAAAACCAATCCCAGTTTTGGCAAAAAAACCTGGCCCTGATTTTGGAACCTGGTTAGATGGTATATACATGTCAACAAATTCGTCATCGTATATGGGAGCAAGCCCCCCCCCCCGACTTGAGATTTTTGGACAAGCCCCTCTAGCGGTTTGAGCACCCTCCTTAGCGGGTCGCAGTCCCCCCTTTGAGCGGCGGTGGCTCACCCCTTATTGTGGTGGGTGGCTCACCTTGCCCCACACCCACCGGAAAAATAATTTCGAAATATTACTGAAAAATGGCGGAAAAACGAAGGAAAAATTTCCTTCAAATTTTCAGGTTAAATGCAGTTGGGGAGGGGAATAGTGGACCTATTTTTTTAGTAGAGCACCTTGGGGGAAGCATTTTTGCTTCAAGAAAGAACCCCTATTTCATTTTTTTTTGGATTTTCTGAGATACGACCCCCCGAAATCTGAATACTCAGCGAGGGACGTTTTTGCAATTTTTTTCCGAAGCCCTTGTATTTTCCGTTCCAATCGTGTCTAAATGGTGTCAGATTATTGTTTGTAATTTTTAGGATCAAAACAAAGGCTCTTAGACCGGGTTCCTGCCGAAAAATTGGCCAAATTCGCCAAAAACGCCCAATGTTTGACCAAATTCAAACTTGGCCTTAATTTAGGCTTGGGCTTAGGCTAAGTATGGGGCTTAGGCTTAGTATCAAGCTTAGGCTTAGGCTTAGGTTCAGGCTTGGGCTTAGGCTCAGGCTTAGGCAATAAAAAAACAAAATTTTCAGAAATAATGCTGCCAGCTTAGCCTAGAGAACCTGCCAACTAAGCCGAGACGACGCCTTAAAACATCATAACGCACTCAAAACTATCCAAAAACAAAGATTATAGCCAATTTTGGCTTCGAACTTTGGCCTACGTTCACGTCCAAAAACACTGAAAATGCAATTTTCCTGCACTTGATCCCAAATTTCCTCTCTATTTCCTTCAATAACAGTTCTTACTTACGTCACATTTCAGACACATTTCTGCAAGAAAGTGAGAATTGAGAGGTAGTTAAGAGGAAATGAAAAGGAAATAAAGACGAAATAAGAAGGAAATGGTTTTTTTTAAATTTCCTTCACTTTTCAGAATTTCAGTCACTTTTCAATTTTTTTCCTGTGGTAGCTCCCTAAGCGCTTAGTTGACGGTGGGGGATGGTGTGAAGGAGGGCGCAACTGAGGCGGGGGGGGGGGAGAAATTCAAACTGACATTTTTTCATCATGAAAACACGTTTTTATAGGTTTTCGCATACGCTGAGTTCATTTTTAGCACTTTCCAAGCGAAAAAACGTTGATTTATACCTATTCGAAAAAATTGTCAAAAATGATGATTTTTGTCAAAAATCATCGTTTTTCGACATATATATTAGGGCTAATCGTCGAAAATTATGACCAAATTCAGTCGTAATATCAGCCTGAAGTTTGATTGTCATAAAATAACACAATTATATATTTAATACAGCTCTCTTAGCAACATATTCAGCTCATTTATACTAAAAATAGTAATTTTGCCAACTGAAAAGAGGCGAAATATACATAGTTAAATTGATCTTGCATATCAAAATTTTTAGATACTTTTCGCATATACAATAAATCAATTACATTTTCATATAAAATTAAGCATCATTAGGCATAAGTAGCGATTTTAACTGAAAGCGAATACCATAAATACGATTTACAAACGTCACTGATGCTCAGCAGCAAGCTGGGACTGACAGTCAGTTTCGGTTTAAAAGTGCAGCTTTATTTATGATTCCACAGTAGCAAGTGTCCTTTGATTTGATGCAAACAACTAAGACTAAGCCTTTTCTGACCCACCTACTAAGCCTGAGCCTAAGCACTAAGCCTCAGCCTAAGCACTAAGCCTAAGCCTAACCTAAGCACTATATAAGCCTCAGCTTAAGCCTGAGGCCTAATTTTATGGGAAAACCTACTAATAAGCATCAAAAATAAATTTGCTGCACTAAAGTACACCAATCAGCTCCATATTTAAAAAAATTCCCAGCTATGGCCCAAAATTTGCACTGTACCGTATATACCTGTGCTGTAACGCTTCAATCAGCCTGGCTCGGGTAGCTTCAGAAAAAGCTTTGTAACTTTTCAAAGCCTGAAACGATTTACAAAATTTTTTCAGCAATTAGTAGCTTAGAAGCTGCTCTTCCAATGATAGCGGCAGGTCTTAATTTGATTCAGTTTTTTTGCCTAAATCCAGTTTTGCGCAAAAAATTTCATGTAAAGTTTAATTTTTTGACAAAGTTTGATTTCCAGCTAAAGCTTGCATCCTACAAATTTCTAACCTAGCCTATTCGAAAGAGCGTTCAATTTTGACAAGGCAATTCCAGATCCACATCAATCCACATCAACACGCAGCGCACTCCAAGCTAAAGCCAAAACTAACTAAAAATCTGCTAAATGCTAACAAATTTTAAGCGTTTATTTTGTGAATAACAATTTAGTACGAAATAAGCGCTAACACTTAGCAAATGCTTAGCATTAGTGAATAATACTAAGAGCCAATTCCTTTCCTTTACCGGATTAAGGTGGCGCTCCTGAAATGTCACAGGAAAACCAGAGATCTGAATTTTCTGTACGGTTCTGTCGGTTACGGATTTTTCAGATGTTTTTTACGCTTTCCATTCAGAGACATTTTACAGACTTTCAGAGGAATTTCAGATAATTTTTTCAGAGAAATTCAGCTAAAATTCAGAGAATTTCACTCAGAATTTAGAGACTCTGAATTTTATCTGAAAAAAATTTTATTGGTTTTTCAGATGAATTTCAGATACTTTTTACACAAATTTCAGATAAAATTTACCTGATATTTACAGATGTGAAAAACTTGTGAATTTTCTCTGAAACTCGTGTAAAATGTATCTGAAATTTATCTGAAAACCCAGTAACATTTTTTCAGATAAAATTCAGAGTCTCTGAATTCTGGGTGAAATTCTCTGAATTCCCCGTGAAATTATCTGAAATTTGTCTGAAATTCCTCTGAAAGTCTGTAAAATGTCTCTGAATGGAAAGGGTAAAAAACATCTGAAAAATCTGTAACAGATAGAATTTTAGGATCAAGTGCAGTTGGGGGGGGGGGGGGGAAATAGTGGGCCTATTTTTTGGAGTAGAACACCTTGAGAGAAGCATTTTTTGTAAAGGCCGATTCACACGGTGCGTTTTTGCCGCTGCAATTTTGACGCAAAACGCAAGCCGCAGGGTGTCGCAAGCGAAACGCACCGTCTGAACGAACAAGCTTTGCGGCCCTAGTGCGTCTCGCAGGTTAGTTTGCTGCGTCTTCACTGTTTCAAAAAAATGACAAAGTGCTAAGCAAAAATTGTTTAAACCAACACAAACGTAGCATCAAAACGCAATGAAATCGCAGGTCGAATTGCAATCTGGCGTTTGAAACGCTGCGGCAAATTCAAGACGCAGGCATTCCGCACTAAAAACGCTGCGTCTGTTCAGACATCGCGTTTTGCGTGCGGCAAGCTGCGTTTTACCGCAGCGGCAAAAACGCTGCGACAAAATCGCAGTAAAATCGCAGCGTGTGAATCGGCCTTAATAGAACCCCTTTCCACAAATTTGGATTTTCTGAGCTATGACCCCTTAAAAATTGCATTTTCAGTGTTTTTGGAAGTGAACGTAGGCCAAAGTTTGAAGCCAAAAATGGCTATAATCTTTGTTTTTGGATAGTTTTGAGTGCGTTATGATGTTTTAAGGCATCGCCTAAGCTTAGTTGGCAGGATTCTCTACGCTAAGCTGGCAGGATTTTTTCTGAAAATTTCTATCTATTATTGCCTAAGCCTGAGCCTAAGCCTGAGCCTGAACCTAAGCCTAAGATTAAGCCTGATACTAAGCCTAAGCCCCATGCTAAGCCTAAGCCCTAAGCCTAAGCCTAAGCCCAAGCCTAAATTAAGGCCAAGTTTGAATTTGGTCAAAAAATGGACGTTTCTGGCAAATTTGGCCAATTTTTCGGCAGGAATCCGGTCAGAGCCTTTGTTTTGATTCTAAAATATTGTCACCAATAATATGACACCATTTGGACACGATTCGAACGGAAAAAACAAGAGCTTCGGAAAATAATTGCGAAAACGTCCCTCACTGAGGGTTCAGATTTCGGGGGGTCGTATGCGTATCTCAGAAAATCCAAAAAATGAAATAGGGGTTCTTGAAGCAAAAATGCTTCCCCCAAGGTGCTCTACTCAAAAAAATAGGTCCACTATCCCCCCCCCAACTGCATTTAACCCAAATTTTACAGGAAATTTCAGATTTCCTGGTTATCCTGTTGGGTTTTGGGGATTATTTTGAAAATGCGCGGAAACACCCATACATGGTAAGAATAAAAAATTGTTCAGGCTTGCATTTCCTTCAATTTGATGTGCATATCGCACGAAAAACAATTTGAAAATTTTTGAGCTTTTTTAGTAAGAAAAATAGATTTTCACGGAAAAGCTTTATAAGCCAGTGTATTTACACGTATGTGCTGATTTTGCAAGTTGAGAGAACATTAGTAGCTGTGTTTGACTTGAATATACTTAAAATTTTCAGTATTTTATTGAGTGTGCTGTAATTTTTTTGTAACATAAACTGTATTTTCTGCATGATGCTAAAATAAAGTGCGTGTAAAAACAGACGCAAATTTTCGGCTTGCTATTTTAAAAAAATTGGCTCAACGAAAAATGTTGAAATTTGGCACACAAATGCAGCTCGTTGTCTTCTAGCGGTCGCAAAAATTGATTTTGAGCAAAACGAAAGCGTTTAGGAAAATTAGTAAAATTTACGTTTTTCGAAAAATGCTATTTTAGTGTTCTTCAAAATATCAGTCATTTCATCAAAAATGACGTTTTGCGACCGCTCTATCACGTTGTGGTGAGCAGAATTAGCTATTGGTTGTGCAACAGCTATGTGCGTGCGAAGAGAAATGGCAAGCCGAAATTCGACTCACGTTTGCTTTACAGTTATTTGCAATGTGTATCAATCAATTTCATATTTAGTATTTGGGCATACTTTTACACCAGCTTGCTATTGTGCATCTACATATGTACAATTGGTCTCAGACTGCCGTTTTTAGAAAAGTCACATTTCAGGAACACCACCTTAAAATGTTATTGTTTCGAGGCCAATTTTAAGTGTTTCACTAATTTTAAGGAAAAAAGTTAGTGTTAAGGCCGATTAACACGCTGCGAGTTTACTGCGATTTTGCCGCAGTGTTTTCTCTGCTGAGGTAGGGCGCACAATTTTTTGGTAAAACGGTAACCTTTCTACAGTTATTTCTGTCATATTTCTTCACTTTTCGATTCAATTTTTGCTTATTTTCGGAACAAGAACAAGATGAACAGGAACGAGAAATTTACTTCGGAGAATTAACGCGGAAGACACCATGACATTTCATAAAAATTTATTCACTTTTACAAACTTTAACAAAAACTGAGCATTAGCATTAAGTCCCATCTTAAATCTAGTAATGTTTGACGAACTCACTACACTCTCCGGTAGGGCATTCCAGGGAGCAACTACTCTTGAAAGAAAACTAAATTTAGCACAATTTAACCTCGACTTTGGCAATCTCAATTTGAACTGTGACCTCTGGTTCGACTAGAGTCGTAAAAAGCAAAAACCTGAAATGGATTTATGACAGTTTGATCATGAATGATTTTGTACGCTAGAACAAGATCACAACATAATCTTCTAAACTCTAACGACCGCAAAGAGAGAGCCTTACACCTATCACCATAACCCATCAGGAGAAGATCAGGGCCCGATTTATCGAAGCAAAATGTTCGTCATCAGAAATGTTCGTCATCGAAAATGTTCGTCATTGAAAATTTTGGATTGATCGAAACATTTTCGATGACGAGCATTTGCTTTTTCGATGACGAACATTTGCTTTTTCCACGGCGAGTTCGTCATCGAAAAAGCAAATGTTCGTCATCGAAAATGTTCGTCATCGAAAAGTTCGTCATCAAAAATGTTCAAACACGTTAAGACACAGTAACTGCGGATACTGTAACCGTTTACTCTAAACGGATAGTGTAACCAGTTACTCTAAACGGATAATGTAAAGGGTTACTCTAAACGAATAGTGTAACCGGTTACACTATCCGTTTTCCGACTTCGTGTACCCGTTAAGAAAAATGTTCGTTTGGCTGCTGGATTTATGTGTTACTTCATATACGCATGTGTGTGCAGGCTATATTTTTCAAAATAATATAAAGGCATTTATACTGACAGCTCAGCATTGTCCCAGTAGCTCATATAGTAGCTTGCTGGTCTGCAGATCTAGAGATGGGTGGTTCGTATGTATCTTCCCTTGGCCATTCCTCCCCCTCTGCTCCTTGACGTTTAGTAACCATGTAACCGTTTAGTAACCAACTGTTTAGTAACCGTGTAACCGTTTAGTAACCGTGTAACCGTTTAGTAACCGTGTAACCGGTTAGTAACCGTGTAACCGTTTAGTAACCATGTAACCGTTAGTAACCGTGTAACCGTTTACACGGTTACTATCCGTGTAAACGGCTACACGGATACTTAGCGTGTAAACGGTTACACGGATAATTAGCGTGTACACACGGATAATTAGCGTGTACACGCGGATAATTGCAGTAACCGTTAGTTAGCGTGTACACGCGGTTACTAGCCTTTGAAACTAACCGTGTACACGGACAGTGATTTTGTAACCATGCCCAGCCCTATTATGTACCTATAGATGTTCGCAGTTGAAAATTTCAACGGAGGTACCGAGCTCTGTTGAAATGTTCGTCATCGAAAAAATTTTCGATGACTAGCTTTTGTCATTAAGAACATAATAATGTTCTAAAAGACCAAAGCTCGTCATCGAAAAATTTCTCAATGACGAACATTTTCGATGACGAACTTTCGATGACGAACATTTGTCTTTTGATAAATCACCGTTGAAAAAACAAATGTTCATCATCGAAAATGTTTCGATCTATCCAAAATTTTTGATAACGAACATTTTCGATGACGAACATTTGTCTGTTCAATAATGAACATGTATTTTCGATGACGAACGTTTGGTTTTTCAATGACGAACATTTGGTTTTTCGATGACGAACATTTTTGATGACGAACATTTGTTTTTTCGATGACGAACATTTTTGATGACGAACATTTTGTTTCGATAAATCGGGCCCAGAAAAGTAACGAGCAAATTTCTTCTGAACCCGTTCTAAGTTTTCAATATTACCTATCTGGTATGGGTTCCAAACCTCAGTCGCATATTCTAAAACTAGGTCCTGACAAACGACTTATCCAAGAACATATTTCTGTCATATTTTCTGTTGCATATAGGACATATTTCTGTTCATATTTTTTAATTTCCGAATCAATTT
>JASANF010011830.1:0-18944 GCA_030248245.1 Trissonchulus sp. WLG1_4 | reverse complement strand
TCACCGTTAATACTATATTCTGTATCTGTTTCTGTATTCTGTATCTGTACTATATCTTTTACCTTTTGTAATGTTACTGTTTCCAACTTTAATGCTTTCTATTTTCTTTTTTATTTATTTTATTTGTTCATTTTGTATTTTTTATTAAACATGGCCAAGCAAGTTGGAAAGATTTGGCCAACTCAGAATGTACTGTTGTACATAAAAAATAGGACCTACATGACTTGGGGACTGTGTGTAGTGGTTTACTGGTTAGCCTTCTCGACGTCGACGCGAACGGCCTGGGTTCGATTCCCGGCGCCTATAATTTTTTTATTCCGACAATGGCATATCCTAAATCTTCTTGATTTTTTACTTCAGAAGTAGTGTTGTTTCGTTAAGCTGTGCATAAACGTACCTTTAACCGGTTTTGACGTTCTATTCACACTGTTAGACCTAACATAGCTAAACATATATGTGCTTTTAGGGAACAATTTCGCTACACCGTCCAGCTTGGGCGTTTGGGTCCACAGATTTGGACTGTTTTAACAAACCGCCACAAACAATCACGGTCATTCCAAAGCACCATCGAAAACCACTGAATCTGTGAAATCTATTGTCTTTGCGTGTCGTTTGTTTTACTTGCCATAATAAATTGTACAGAGCCATGATTAGAGTGTCCGTTTGATTTAGTTTGTTTTTAGTAAAATAGATTATTGTATTTTTATTTAGTGACGTTACAGTCAATAATGGTATGCTGGTATTATGCTGAACGTTGATAAATTAAACGCTGCAAGCATTAATTGACTGGGGTGGCAAGCATAAACCCCGTCTTACTCTAAAACTAATCTGATACCGTATATTTTAGTAAATTGGAACATAACAAAACATTCTGCACGTACCTATTACATACCTAACAATGTTGTCCTTAGACTGCGTTCAGCAAGACTGTGCTAAGACTACCTTTATGCATACCACGGCATATATTTCGAGGGTTTTAAGCTTTATGGTTGTATTCTAGTTGGGAAAAACTGAAAAGAGTTTTGATAAGACCAAAAACTCTGAAAATATGGTGTAATCAAGGATAATTTGAACATAATGACACCCTTCGATGGATATTGCACAGTTTGACGACCGCATTTTGCAATGCTAAATATACAGAACTGACATCTGTATTAGCGGTACCACATAAACGTGCTGAAAAAGTGTGACGTTACGATGTACTCTTGATGTGAGAGAACAAGAAAAGCAAAATATTGCAAACACTGCGGCTGTAGCTCAAGCATTCCTGAACACTATGTATATGTTCGCTTCATGATCGCGGATTTCGTATTTATTCTAAAGAACTGTCAACTTATCAAATACTATTATTAAATTGCATAATTATTTACAATCACTGATAAGACTTTTTACTTATTGTTCCTTGGATAGGATATATTGTTTAAGATGCAGTACTGTGAAGAAATAAGTATCCTTTTTGTCGGCGCACGACAAGCTTCATCCCGTAGATATATTTTGTCGCCGTACTAATTATTCCGAAATGGATTATTAATCATTAAGTATCATCCTACATAAGAGAGGTTACGTACTTCCGCATCGGTCTGTTAAACTAATTTGCGTATCACTGTCATGTTCTCTAAATTTTTTCATAACGGTGCTACAAATTTTTGCTACAAATTATCCAAAACACAGTTTCTAAGATTTAAGTTTCGAAGTAATTTCCTGCAATCAGCTGGAAAACTGTTTACTTTAAATAAAAACTGAAACGAAGTTCAGTTTTTTGCCACCCTGGATGCCTTTAGTTGCTAATCAAATATTAGTTTTGTGTTTTTATGTGTAAGAAATAAAGTGTCTACGCGTTTTAAAGTATTTATTAAACTCACTGTAAATCAGGTGTCAATTTTCCAAAGGTCAGCTACTGTAGTAAAACTTAAGCTTAAATAAGTTACCAGCTAAACCAAATTAAAACCGCCATGGAAAAACACCATAAAATACTGCTATAAAAAAACCTTATGAAATTATAATTGCACGATAATCAGAATGAATGAAAACTACAAAGAACTATTATTTTAAAACCCCCCTTGAAGTTTAATGAAAACTACGGGCGTAATGTTAAATCAACAAGCACATAGTTGGGGTTAACGCAGGCAGCATTTGCTAATATGAGTGACCGTTGCAACGTATTGTTATGATAGATAGCGTCTGGCCTCAACGACTGAAAGCAGTCTCGACAATTAATTGTGCCATTGCGATGGAAGTTTGGTTTATTAAATTGTTGCTAGCAAATAGCTTTGGTTGCATTTATTTTGTTCTAATTTTATTTAATATATTGATATTGTTTAATTTTCTAATTGAAAAGTTTTAATGCGAAGGTTTTAACTTGAACGTCACGCATATGATTTGATTCTGCAATGTTATAATTTTGTTCCCTGTAAAGAAATAACTATTTACACGCCAAATCTGGCCAGAGTTTTGTATTGAAAAGTCAAGCTCGTATTGTATACAAGCACATATTCGCCTGGGGTTGTTCTATTGTCAACACCGCATTTAATTAACAATAACTTTTTTTGGTGTTTCCAACCCAAATTTTACTCCATCATTCACCAGCAAAATAGCAATTTAGCGCCTAGGTCCGTTGAGCTCAGCGATCCCTTAATCTCAACGGAGCCGTTGAAAATTGTGGTGAAAATTTAGACTTTAGTTCTTCAAAACAAAATGGTAACAGTCGCCTAATTTGAACGGAGTATTTTCAACAGCTCTGCTGAGCTCGACGGAGAAACAGATTTTTATAAAATTGCTGTTGAAATTTTTCAACGCAGCCGTTGAAAATTTTCAACGGAGTCTTTGTAAAATCCAGTTTATTGCAACGGCTCCGTTGAAAACTCCAGTGCCCATTTTGAAATGGAATGTACATAGGCGAAAACGAAAGACTTTAGAACAACATAGTAGTAGTCTTTTGATTTGAACGGAGAACTTTCGGCGGCTCCGTTAAGCTCAACGGCGCCGGCGTTGAAATCTTTATATTTAATATAAAAAAAATATATTAAATTTGTTTAAATTCAATTCATTTTTAGCTTTTAAGCGCTTTCGCACATATTATAGAACTGGATTAGGTTAATTAGTTAACTTCAGTTACTCAACATAACATTGACGAAAGTTCATGAAAATTTCTAGAACGACTAAACTGCGTAGTATGAAAATTTTCTGTTCACCATTGATTTATTTATTATTTATTCAACTAAAAGTTAAATTGAGAAAAAATAAGCTTTATGTTTCTTTACAACGCCTAAGCGCGCGGTGGGGGTGAGTTATTGTTGCTGATGTAATGGTCGAGATAAAATTTGATATCGGAACCGATCCAATTGCGTGAACTGAAAATTTGTTAAGACCTATCGACTTATATGACACTTTTGTACAACTGACGTAATAATTGGATTTTCATGTTTGTTTATTTGTTTGTTTGTTTGTTTTAGTAGTTCTAGGAATGTATTGTTACCTATGTCTACCTCTATTGTTTTTGTATATCGGATTTTCTTTAAATTCATTTGCCGTACCAATTGAAGATGAAGACGTGAGTTTTTTTTAAATAAACATATAGAATAAAAATTATCTAAACATATAGAATAAAAATTAAAAATTGTGACACTGATTTGATTTAATAATTGGGCACAAGGTTTTACCAAACGGTTGTTGTCGAAACATAAATGTATTTTTTATTCGAAATCATCAAAACAATGTCAAAAATGATCAACATGGTACCGTTGCTACTTATATGCATGTATAAAATGTCAGTGGTATAGGCATAACTCACAAAAACAGTAATGAATTAAAAAACCATTTGTAGCCTATGGTGTGGTGTGTTAATACATATTACATAGTGATGTCGCAAAAACAGTTAAATTGGTTGTCTGTAAGTGTAAATTCGAAAGTAAAAATTCTAAAATTTCATCTTTTTATACATGTTTTTATACTTTGTTAATTATTATATAACGTATAATATTTTATATTTACACTGTTTAATGGATGTACAAGGTAGGGTAAAAAAGTCAAACCATTTTCATTTAAGTTAAGGTTAAAGTTAAAGTAAGGCTCAGGCATCAATTTAAGTTAAAGTTAAAGTAAGCCGAATATCAATGACTTTTACTTAACTTTTTTAAAATAACTTTAATTTAAATTGTTGTTGTTGTTTGTTGGTTGTTTTTATTTAAGTTAAAGTTACAGTTAAAGTAAGATCTCTAACTTCTTTTGGAGTTAAAGTTAAAGTTAAAGTTAAAGTTAAAGTAAGACCCCTAAGTTTTTTAATTTCAGTTGAAGTTAATGTTTAACTATTTTGTCCTACAAGGTTAACAACGAAAAACTATTTAAGGGGGTAGTGTCGCGAAAGCAGTTTTGCTCATAGGCTGTGAAAATAGAACTTTTTGTTTTGAAGTAGTACATGCAATGAGCAGCTAGTCCAACGCTGTATGGTATCAAATAATTACTGCCAGACATCACACTATCAATATGGACAAATATCTTGGACCAATCGTCATTAGTAAGCCAGACATCACACAATAGGGACATAAAAGTTCGAAAAATCAAGCCAGATATCAGATTGGCCAGCTTTTGAAGTACACATCATGTGTGGACGCACAATTTTTTGCGACAAATAAGAAAAAAGAAAATTGAAGGTTCGTTTTTCTTCTGATTTGAAAATAAGCGTCTAGATTTTCCACAATTTATCATTATTGCTGTTATTATTTCACAGTTTAAGTACACCTTCACAGTTCAAACTAGTTTACTCCACAGCCGCTACAGCAATCTGCACTAAATTTTGTGTGCATAAACTACAACATATGTGCTATTAGTCTATGTAAAAGAATTAAACTGAAAAGTTGATAAATGTGACTAAAAAATGGAATGTGAATAGGTTTTTTTTCGTCATTTTTCCGACTTTGAGACATTATTACAAACTATATGCTGCACCAATTTTGCTGAAACTTGGCAAAATAATTTGCCTTTTGGTAGATTTTTAAAATATAGAAAGAACAACTTCTAACATTTTACTGAACAAGTTTTACAGTCGCGCAAAATCGACTGCTTTCGCGACACTACCCCCTTAAGTCAATTTTCAACAATATTGGCGAACAGAACAAGTTATAATGAAGCCACAAAGTTGTTGAAAGTGATCTTTTGGAAAATGGTAGACATTTAAAACATCCGACTAAAAAGTAAAAAACATCATTTATCAATTATTTGTCTGTTTTGATAAACATAGTGAAATCGTAGTTTATGCACACAAAATTTCATATAAATTGCCACGGTAATTATTTATTAAGTTATTCTTCAGAGTTGATGTTCAGCTGATAATCTTAAATCTCGAAATTTAATCAAAATCTAAAGAAAAACGGGATTGTGTAGCACGTGCACAATTGGCCTTAGTTTAACGTTAGCCAACAGCTATGAGCTTACACCCGCTATGACTAGTGCTCTTTGGTCAGAATTGCATGTAGGTGGAATATCAATACTGACAGTACAGAAATATCTCTCACTAATCAGATAGGCCCGGGAGCAATTGGCAAGGGGGGTGCCCGATCTCCAGGGGACAGGGGGTGGTCCTAGTTTTAGTTTGAATTCCGGCGAAAGCTGGGAAAATTTTGCACTTTTTTTGATTTTTTGCTCATTTTTGGCACGATTTTCCGGCAATCAGTTGGGGGTGAGAGGAGTGCCTGGTGTCTGAGGGGAAGATGCAGACACCCCCGAGAGGGGGGGTTGGACACCCACCTTACCCCTATGTACATCTATGCCTGTAATGATTTTTTCAGGTTAACAACAGCACCAGTTTTGAAGACTTCCCGCTTCCTTGGGTCAACAGTTCCACAGAGCCACTGCCAATGACGTCAGAAAATGACACTGACGCTGCTCAACAGACAGTCATTCCATGTAAGTCTTTGTCATTAGTTGACAAGTATAACTACCCAAAAGGCCAAGCTTTGATTACACTAACTATAATAACCCTCTAGAAGTTGGGCATTTGATTTTATACCTTAAATCATGTTTTTTTCAGACTTCTAGGTACTGCAATAAATGACTGCATTTCTTTTAATAAATAGAGTTATGGGGATCGCACTAGTCGGACTTGATGTTTATGTTTGCAATACTTTTTATTTAAGCTTATTACTTAAACTGGAAGCTAGGTATGCTGTTAAGAATTGAAAATTGAGGTTTTACGAAAAGCAAGCAAACCTGTAAATTTACAATTTGGACAATTGTAAGGCTTTAAGCACTTGTTGGTCAACTTTCAGCTGTTGGCCTACCACTAGAAACACGACCTAAATGTTCGCAAAACCGTAACTTGTGTGCTTTGTACTAGGGCAAAAAAGTCAACCCATTTTCATTTCAGTTAAAGTTAAAGTTAAAGTTAGGCAAAAGGCCTAGTTTTAGTTAAAGTTAAAGTTAAAGTTAGACCACTAACTTTTTTCAAAATTAAAGTTAAAGTTTGATCTCCGTTTTCGTTAAAGTTAAAGTTAAAGTATGACCACTAACTTTTTTAAAAGTTAAAGTTAAAGTAATACCCATAACTTTTTTAAATAAAGTTAGATTAAGATCCAAAACTTTTTTAGTTAAAGTTATAGAGAGTTGTTTTAGACAGATAAATATATTTTTCAGCTTTATACATAACCACACTGTGTAACTTTAGTGAATACACATTAATGGGTGAGCCGAGAGTTGGGAATGCCATAAAACTTTTTGGAAACTTCCGCAAGCTACTAGAGGTAGTTTTCCGGAAGTTTCCAGACTTGACCGGAAAACAGGCTTAAAAAGTTTCCAAGCTGGATGAAAATTTCTAATAAATTGTTTTTAAAAAAATGACCCCAGTGGTTACTGTATTCCGTGGGTGTCAATTGGGTTCATGGTGACAAAAATAAAACCCGGATTTCAAGGGCGAACGGTGGTGGGAAGGGGATATGGGGGATGGGATATATCCTCTATTTTGCCCGGAGCAAAGGAAAATGTTTCGGAGCCGCTTACCAAAAATAGCCGGAGAGTGATGAAATTCGGCCTCAAAATTAAAATCTTTTCTCCGGAGGCTGCTCGCGATGGTGCAAATTTTTACAAATTCTCAAATTTGAGCACTTATAACTAAAAAAGGTGCGTCTTAGACCCCTAATCGCGAATCATGTTTTGTTCACCATTCATTTCTCTATCGAATGGTGGTTTCGCGATTTTCCTACGATGTACGTACTCGAGCAATGGCCAAAAAACTAGAGCGTGTCAGAGTCCGGCTGCCTAGTCAGGGAAAGTCCCGGCATGAAAGGCTTAAGTAAAGCAGTTATCGTTATTGGCAAAGCAAACAAAGGGCGTACTCACGGCATGGGGGAGTGGGAATCGGGATAATTCCCCCGAATTTTTTTCTGACTGAAATTGAGTCACCCCTTTTGTTTTCAGTCTGGCCGGAAAAAAGATTCGATACGTCTCCAATTGACCAAATTTAGCCAGAAAATCAAAACTTCCCTCAATTTTTTCTGGAGGCTGCCGCTCCCAGACCCCTGCAGCTTTGTAGGTTACTGATCTTTTGTTTGTTAACTCTAATCAAACGCGAAAGTATTAAAATTGCTAAAAAGTACAGTTTAACTCATTACGAAAATTCGAGAAGTCACTCATCACCCCAATTTTTTTTCTGGGTAAGCCACTGTTTTCAAGACGTAATTCTTCGAAAACAGCATAGCCGACGTCCGAGCACCAGTCATAACGCAATTTGTAAATCTAGTAAAAAAGTCAAATAAGGTAGAATAAGTTTATGCCGTATCCCCCCCTTTTTGGAGGTCACGACTCACGGTCCGCCCCTGCCGAAACGTGGGGTCTCCTCCACATTTAAGGGTATACGGTTGGGGTAACTGTTGGGGAATAATTGTATGTGTTCAGGAATTTGTTGGCGGCAGTACTAAACTTTGTAAAAGTTCGTATGTGGCAAAAGCATAAATTCACTCAAAAAGTTTGCACGAAAATTGTGCTTGTAGGGGAGATAATGGTCGCAGCATGTAAACGCTTCTAGGCCACAAACGTGTATCACACTCTTCCTATTATCTACTTTTGACAGGGGTAATGTGAAGCAGCTGACTACAAATCAGCTGTTTGTTTATGTCTAGAAAGAACCATCTTGGATCATCATACACTTCCAACATCAGTGGCAAACCCAGAAAATATTTCTAGGGGGAATGAATTTGATTTTTCGTAATGAGTTAAAATGCACTTTCAAGCAATTTTAAAACTTATAAAACGCCAGACAAACGACAGATCCGTTAAACACAAAGTTGCAAGGGTCTGGGGGCGCAGCCCCCTGCTGGCTCCCAGAAAAAAATTAGGCGATTTTTCCATTTTTTACACCGAATTTGGTCAGCTGGACTGCTGGAGACATGAGACGTATCAGAAATTTTTTCCGACAGAAAATTAAAACAAAAGATGGTAACGTCACATCAGACATTCAGACAGTGTATTACTCAAGTAAATGTAGCATAATATACTCGTGTATATAGACATTTAAATGCAGCATAATGTACTTGTGAATACATGGACAGCCTTTGATGAAAGCTAGCAAGGAGTAATAAGTTACATAGTCGCAGGTGTCTGGGGGGGGGGGCAGCCCCCAGAAAAATTGGGAGAAATTTTTTATTTTTAGGCCGAAGTTGGTCAGTTGGAAATGTATCAAAAATTTTTTTTTAGCGGACCATAAAAATTAGAGAGGGACCCTAGTGTAAAAAATCACTGGGAAAAAATTTCGGGGGGGGGAGGGGGAGAATTAGAACCTTCCCCACTGGGTACGCCTTTGCCCAACATAAGATCAAGTGGTGACATCAAGCCTTACAGTTATAGGCAAGTTTGGTATCAATTCAATCACGCAATCGCATATTTTGACAAGAAAATCTAAGATCACAACAGTTTTTGCTGACAAAAGTTGCGTAAATTTTTAGCAAAAAACTGAGCACATTATGTATGTGGGTCGAACCCTCGAAGTATCAACAACTTGTAGACTAGCGCTTTTGACGACTCGACAACGCTAATTCGATGGGTAGCGATGCTTACTTATAACTATGTAGAAGGAAAGTACAAAACAGACATCAGACTAGACGATCAAGTGATTAGCATGTGTATTGAGTTTAAAAAAATACCAAACAAAAGTTCTTATAATCACAAATTTTTGACAACTCAATAGTCAACTTCGCGTGTTAATTATATTCGCTGTGGCTGCTACTTTTACACTATGCAGTTGCAGAGTTTATTACGCGGCGGCCTCAGCCGCCGCGTATATACTATAGTGCAATCGGGACCTATGATTGCATGCAGTTGCACTGTGAACCTGCTGGCAGGTCAAGGTAAAGCATTGTTTGTGTGGGCGTGTGTATTCTGTGCATGTAGCTATATTATGCATTACGTAGTGACTAGTGAGCTTAAGACTGTTGATTTGCAAGACCGTTTGTGCGAGCGTGTGTCAGATCATACATAACATGTACGTCCACAGGAAAATTATCTCATTAAACAGTGTTGCGACGAAACCTGTTGGGACTATGTTTCGCAGATTCCTTATCAGCGTGTTGTAGCCAAGCGATGTCAGACTTTAGATGCCATTGCCAACTAATAATGTTGGTCGGATCGCCGCATCGGACCGACATTAAGTTCGGATCGGCGATCCAAAAAGGTAGCAGAAATTGAGGCTCGACCCCAGTTAATCTAATCTAATTAACCCCAGTTAATCTAATCCAGTTAATCCGAATTTGTGAACAGGCCCTAAGACTGAGAGTTGTCATGTTTAGTTATAAATGTTGGCTTTAAAATATTTTGGTGCCGCGTTTTATATTCGAAGAATATCCTCAGCACTGTAAGCATGTCGCAACGATTTCTATCCAAAATTAATTTAACTCTACTCACAAAACGTACTTGTTCTCTAGAAGGTTTACCACTACACTACTTCAACAATACAATCATATGAGCCACTTACGATATGTTGTGAATGCGTTAAGCTGAGCGGCCTCCAGTAAAAATAGGTACCACGACCAAAAATTACGGTTGTTTACAGCGTCGGAAGAAAAAAATTAAATTTGACAATAATTTTGGTTAATTAAAACATCAATTAAAATATTTCTTAAATTATCTTACCGTAAATAAAAAAGTTATAAAAAAGTATAGATTCAAAATTTTGAATAAAAGTTATAATTTAAGTTAAAGTTAAGAAATTGGCGGAATTTAAGTTAAAGTTAAAGTATGGGTGCTTGAATTTAAATTAAGTTAAAGTTAAAGTAAGACCTTTAACTTTTTTGAAGTTAAAGTTAAAGTTAAAGTAAGACCCCTAACCTTTTTAATTTTAGTTAAAGTTAAAGTTTAACTTTTTTGCCCTACTTTGTACTCCATACTAAATATATATATTATATACAAGATGAGCCCACACCCTTTACACTGTGACCAAACATACGTAATAGAGTACGTAGAAATTATGGTTTTGTTATGCTGTGTTATGTTATAAGTTTGTTAAGTATCTACAAGGATTAACGACAGCTCAGCATTGGACCAGTAGCTCAAATGGTTAGAATGTAGCAGATCCAGAGTGGAGCTATGTATTCCTTTAGGTTCATTCATATGCAGATGTTACGTTTCCTTGAATAAAAATCACCCTCTCTCTTGACAATAGTAACCCTTCCACGTCGTTTTCCCTGGAAACAAATGTTACTTGTCGTATTCTTTTTCAGCGATCACACACAGCGTATAACAATTTTTAACTTTTGTAACCGTTTATAGCCTTGTTGCGAAATAGTGACGCGCTGTAATGGTCATTACCGAAATTAGGTGTTAAAATAAATAAAAGTTTCAAATTGAAATTTACATAAAAAGAAAATGGACTTTTATTACCCAAGCGCGGTTTTCCATATGAATGACAATATATTCGCCAAGTTGTGCTAAATGCGCGAAAGGAATAGACTTTAAAAGAAAATTCATGTTTGTCTGTTGGAATGTTATTTTTGGGCAATTTTAGTCTAGTCTGTGACTTTCTTAATTTTACCACAAAAATCGCTGTTTCAATTTCATCTTTAAGATAAATTCCCGATGAATTGGGGTCAATATCGGATAATATTAACTGTATTAATGATATTTTTTGCCCCGTTTTTATCGATAGTTAACCCTTTTACTCTAAAAAAGTTTTTCCACAGGTACTACAATAAATTTGCATGTAATTTGCACACATAATAAACCTCGTTACGGTCACTTTTATGCAACTGTACGTAATAGGCTAATCATAAAATGGCTAGTAAGAAGTTTTGGTGCCATGCGCGTCGGCTATTGTAGCTTATCGCGTCGCCTACAAAGTTGCTGCTCACTGTTACAATTATGGCCTTTTTGACACCTGCGCAGACCAAACTGTTTATTTTGCACACAGAAGCACATGAATATTCAAATTATTTGTATTTCACATAATTCCAGTAAACTATCAGTCTAGTAGGTAGTATACAGCAAGAATAAATATAAATACTATAAATACTGATAGATATTTTTTACCAAATTTGCTTCATTCAAAACTGTAGTGTTTTTTGTGGTGGTAAGTACAGTACCAGCTTTTTGTTTCAATTTCTTGTTATGTTGTACCTTGCTAAAATTTTAGTAAGCAATAGTAAAGTAAACTGTTTGCTTTAAAGACGAAGTTTGTGCTCTATTTAGCTATTAATTTTTATCTGAATAAATAAATATTGTTCTATGTTAAACCTCTCATTTATATACTAAAATTTAGAAGCGCATAAGCTGGAGTAGTTTAATTCCATGCGCAGAAGTTCTTACCAATTAGCCCAATATTACTTAAAAAGATAACCTTATACATATACTTCTACTATAAATACGTATGTAGAATTTGGGCGCGACCCACTTAAGATCAAATATGTTGGACCAAAACAGTTAGGGCCTGTGCATGTCTACATACTCGTCAAAGTCAATGTGCATAAGGCCAAGAATGAACCTTCAAAAAATGAATGTCACCGAAAATATATTGTTACATACTACCGAGAGTACATAATAGTGACCCTATTAACGCCAATTCATGAAGTAAAAAACTAACATAGGTAGGGCTTAATGTTTTTAATTTTTTAAACTTGTTTATCAGAATGACAATTCTTCACAATTGTCAGCAGGTGTAAGCTCGCTTTTTCATCAGTTGTCTGAATTACGTTATCATCGCCAGAACTTTGGGTCATGGCATTAATTCTTTAGCAGCTTAATTTGATTACAACTTTACGTTCTATAAGCTATTATGGTGTCAGAGTGCACTAAGTCGTCTACTTTACTGACGTTTGCCATTCAGTAATCATGGTTTATTTTCGTATAGGGCAGGTCATAGCAACCTGTATGTTGTGTTCGAAACGAGACTTTTAGTGAACTAAATAGCACTAGAATCCAAATTTAGACCTGATTCGAAGTTTGACGGATTGTATTGAAGCATAAAATTTTATTTTATTTTATTTTATTTTATTTTATTTTATTTATTTTATTTTATTTTATTTTAATTTATTTTATTTTATTTTATTTTATTTTATTTTATTTTATTTTATTTTATTTTATTTTATTTTATTTTATTTTATTTTATTTTATTTTATTTTATTTTATTCTATTATATTCTGGACTGCGAGTGTTATCTCAGGCGACTTTCTTCCTTCAATCTGTTTTACGGTAAACACCCTTCGAGCATCTTCCATTGAACTGGACCCATTGGCCTACCTAGCAATTTTACTACTAATTACGAACGTTCATACGAGTATATTGTGCAATTATTTGTTATTCATTAATCTTTGTGTGTTGTAACTGTATTTTAAATATTAGTTCTTTTTAGTAGTCTATGTAAGTTTTTGATTAGGTACTTTATTTTTCATAAGTTTTTGCAATGCTTAATTTTCATATCCGTTTTATTTTAGAGCCGAATTAGTTTAGTAATTTATTATTCAATAATTTAATGATTTATTTATTTACTATGTAAATGTGACCAACTATACCACTTGCCATGCTCGGTTACAAACTGCATGCTTTCATTGCATTGTTTTGCATGTCGTTTTGTGGTTCACTGGCATGTATTCAGATTACAACAACAGAAGATGACGTTTATCCCAACAATAGCATGTAAGGATAGCAAAGTTGCCTGCATCTTAACAGGAGTAGTGATATGATAGACAACGGTGTGGCGGCTCCTACCCTTAACTCTTGTAATTTTCCTTTTTCTTCTTTTCACTTTTTTTTGAAATTCTATAAAACTTGAAAAATTATGAAAAGTTCATATCTCAACAGTTTGTCAATCGATTTCCCTGAAAGTTGGCCAAAGTGTCCCCGAAAGTATTAACAAACCGTCTGGGTTTTTTTGAAATAAATAAATTTAATATGATTAAATAGTGTGCAATAACTTTTTGTCATTTTGCTATTGCTTATGAATGCATCAGCGATTATGTACTAAAGTGTGTTACGCAGAGAACTGGCTGCCTACATGTTGGACGAAATTTTGACAAGTAGTTAGACGACAAGCTCATCTGCCAGAGCTAGAATACCGGCAAGCAGCGGAGTGTCTCACTCTTCTTCTATTATTATGTACTCTTGGTTACAGCATGCTTGTTATTTGAAACCTTAATTAAAAGATTAAATTACTTTTTAGATATCGCAGTGACATTAGTTTTGTTTGGAGCGGAGTCGGAAGCAAACTGATTGACTCAAGAAGAGTGCATGGTAATGACTGCGTACTTTAAAAAAACACATACAGACTTAATATAATCGATAGTATATACTATTTAGTTTATTGGGTAATGATTTTCAATTTCGTAGATAATATTCTGTGTTTTGTGGTGGGGGTTTTGAGTCATTGAACACAGTATGCATGATGATATGTTCTTTAACTCAAACAAATAAACTCCGATTCGGTCATTTTGGGACTATATTAAAACTTTGTAGCAAACAATTCTTTGCGCTTTTGATAAAATCATTATGCTCTTTATTGACTGCGCTGAAGACGACTGAGCTTAAATTGTTTTTTTACTTCATTTACCCTTTAGTTCCTAAAAACATGGAATGATTAGTTACCAAGTTGCATACACTGAAGCATCTCGTCGGAAAGTATAGATTAAAAATTATTAATCATTAAACTATCTTGATAAGCTAAAGCTTGTAACCCCACAAATGAGCTTTGATTGAGTTAATTATATTTTAGACTTGCACGTGCATGTTTTTTACATGGTCTTTTTTAGGGTTTTGGATCGAACTGCGCGGAGAACGGGAACTGTATTTTCGATCGGTCGGTGGTTTTATCCCATATCACGGGCCCTGGGATTTTCACAAAACCTCGATTCGTAACCTTCCTATTAGTCGCAGCTATTTCGTTCGAGTTTCCACCGTAGGCTACAATGGAGAGTCCCTGCTGAGAACTCTGCCAACCCACATTCCGTCCAATCAAAATAATCTCACTGGATTGGAAACCTGCACCCAAGGTTGGTTTCAAGACAATTGGAACTATTTTGGGATTGCCGTTTTGTTTGTGCTTGCTGTTTTTTTGACTGCTATGGTTTATAACTTGGTAATAGCACTATCTCACAAATAAAACTAACTGTGTAGTGTGTACACATAATGTGAGAGCTACACATAGGATTATGTTGTGGATACATAGGATACACCTACACATAGGATACACCTACACCTACACATAGGATACACCTACACACATAGGATACACCTACACACATAGGATACACCTACACATAGGATTATGTTGTGTTGTTCCTTGGATTACCTACCATTCCCATCACCGTTAGTGTTATATTGCGAAATATAATTATATAATATAATGTTATATACGAATATAATTACGACTGAAATAGTAGGTACTTACTTAGTTTATATTCATAGGGTACCTAGTTAAAATAGCACTTTCTATGTTCGTACTTGTCATGTAGTTTAACAAATAGTAGTTGTTTAGTAGCATAGTTTTTAAATATAGAATGTATTTGTCAAAAGTAAGAATTCAAGACCTTCTAAGTCACCATCATAGTCATTCTACTGTTTTTGGCAGTTTTATTTATTGCTGTTGTTGTTGTTATTGTTGTTGTTGCTGTCGTTGTTGTAACGACAGCAACAAAGTATTGTTGTAGTGTACATTTGAGCTGTGGGTGGCGTAGCGGAGTGAGTTGCAAAAATGCACATTATTTGACTTGGGAGGCCATAAAATGAGCAGTTTTTAAAGTATCGCTTACACATTCACATGCAAACAAACTTCAAACTATTTATGCGCATTTTCTTACGGCCTAGCCACTCAAGCGACCCCACTTCCCCGCTTTCCCGGGTGGTCGCACTTTTTTTATTTCATGAATGTTTATTTTCAATGACTTTATTGCTCAGATTGGTTTTTAAGATCAGATGACTGTGACTTCTATTATGGTGACTTTGTCACTGAGATGACTTTGTCACTGAGATAGGCGTCCTAAAAACTGACTTACTTGACCTTTTTTATGTTTGCGTACATCCTTACAGAAGTGTTCACTTCACATTAAATTACAATACCTTTTTGGCAAACAACAATGAGTATAGTACCTTATGTATTTGGTTTCTATGCAAAATAGAGTCAGCTTTAGTTAGTGGGATAAAACTAGAATATATACTGTACCATTTCATTTAGCGAGCCTGTGTTTTTTACTCATCTGTGTAATAAATAAGGTTAATTTTTTCATTTTTTGGACAATATCATAATATTGACCTCCTAAAATGCTCGGTCGTTGTTAAAATTTTGCCACTAAATTAATAGAAAAATCAGATCACAGTTATTTTTTATGGTTGTTGCTAATACAATAATTGTTTTCTGGCGTAAAAAACATTTCGCACGATTAAACTATCATTTTATATAGTTTTATTTTGATGGCACAAAATTGCAAAAATGACCGTTTTTTGCATCAACAGTTTTTTCACAGTTTACGCTTAATACGATAATACATTGTTAGAGAGAATATTATTCACTTCTCCGCTCTGAAACTTTATGGGTTTTGTATGAGAAAGTTTTCATAATTTTGTACTTTTTGTTATTAATTATAATGTTTTTATTTTGGAGATTTTGGCTGCCAAAATAAATTTGTATAGAAATTTTGGTTGGTATTCTGACTAATGACTAACTTTATTTTCGAAATTGTTTTAAAACTAATAAAGTGTGGCCCTCATGCTGAAATACTGGAGTTTTAACTTCCATATATACTGCTTAGTTTCTTTTCTTATCAATTTACCCACACTAAAGATTATCTGTTTTGTTGAGTAAGAAAACACTGGACAGAATATGTTAGGATGTACCGTAAAGTCATTTGAAGGACCATTTTGCAATTTTTTCTTCTTTCTGACACTACAGAAACAGTTTTTCCAAATATTTTTTCAAAAGGAAAGTGTTGATATTTTCACCAGCGAACAATAACTTTTGTGCGGCTTCGAATGTACGCAACAGATGCATACGGCCTTGGGCCCGGACACGGATCGATTAAGTGGGGGCAGCTATAAAGCTTGCACGCATACTTCAACGCAATAGCCCCCTGAAAGTCACTACGGCTGAGGGTAGCAGCTTCCCCTCGTGTAAACAAAACAGGACGTAACGCGAATTACGTATACGTGTAACAATGTGGTACTTTTGGGGGGCCTATAGCGAAATAGGGGGATATCTCAACGAAACCTTGCAGATACAATACCATTTTTATCTTGATACATGAGTAGCTGATACTTTTCAGGCGTCATCTTTTAAAGAGTTTTCTAGCTGTTTTAAACGGCCCCCCACCATATTTGAGGGTTGTTACGTATATACGCCCAATAAACTGTACTCCGCTGAACAGGGCAGCGAGGGTGGGGCTTAGCTTGGAAGTTTGACGGCCGCAAACTGGATTTCGGGAGTTTTATTTAACCCTGAGCAAATCAGACAGTTTCTTGTTAAATCATACTGAAGCTGCAGTTTTTGTTTCAAAGCAAACTATTTACCCAATATTTTGCCGCACTTCATTTGAACATCAGTTTTTGTAGAAGCTTTTAGGAGTTTTCAGATGCTTTTTGTCCACACTTCTGTGCTTGGATTCCAAAATTTTATCAGTTTTGAGAGCGTCGGTTTTGCTAATGGTGTAGGTGGCAAAATACTGCACAAAACTGACTGATCTGACCGACTTTGTTCAAACCAAGTTACAATTGGCAAAGGTAGATTCACAATACCTTCTCATACCTTCTCATAACTTTTTCTGTTAGTATGAGACGCAAGCCCGTTTAATACTTGTCCTTGAGGGGATATGGAACAGAATCAAGGACAATTTTTTCGGTCATTCATTGAGCTGCATTGGCAGATTCGTTCTGTCTAACTTTTTGTATGCTAATAAAACTTGACTTCTCCTTTCTTCTTGTAAAAACATTTGGCCATGTCCTTTTCTTGGTGCTCCTGGAGGACACAAAATGATAAGAACAAGGATAAGAACGAGTATGAACCGAACTTAATCCGTAGGTTAGATATATTTACTACTCTGTGATCTTTATTGCGATGTTTGGTATCAGAATCGGAATGACACTGAAGACATTTTAACCACCCATTTCTGGATCTGCATACCTACCAGCGCTCTAACTAATTGAACTACTGGGTCCATGCTGAGCTGTCACTTATGCCTCTAGTCAACAAACTGTCCTATCTTACTGTACATTATAAAATAACTGAATAACCGAATGGATATGTAGTGAAAAATTCTCATAATTCAGTTTAGTCACTAACACCACTACACTGATTGTTTGCAGATTTATTACGTAATTTAACTAAAGTGGTCTGAGAAAAAACTGCTGAGCAAAATCTCATGAGTGCCTTACTTTTTGACGTTTTGACGGCAAAAATTGCCGATCTTTTTTTGAGCCACTGCTTGTGTAGTAAAAAGCTAAAAGTTTTTTCATAATTAAGCGTTGAGATTTAGTTTTATTGTGTTTTTATGTGATGCTCCAAGTTCTACTACATCCAAGTGCATGATTGCATGTTTTTAAATAGTTACTTAACAAGTGTAGTATACAATTTAGATTTTTCGTAGTTCCACCATAGCTAATATTCCTATATTTAGTCACTTGTAAAGCTTATGTCACTTATGTTTAGCTCTAGAACTTTGAAAATTCTGAGAGATCAGTTTGATGCTATACTTATTTCAGTCAAAATCTGTATGCTGTAATTATTTGAGATTACTGTGTCCCCAATTTACACTACCTGATATGACATAAACCTTCCGAATTATTTATGTTTTATAAGAACGTTTATTCATATTTCATTCATTTTTTAGTTATGTTCAAACGTTAATAAAAACGGAGTTTAATATTCAAATTTTTATGTTAAACTAGATACTTTTTGGTCCCCTGTTTAAGTTTTTACATTTTTCATCATCCATTATATATTCTGAGCAAAAACAGTAAACTGGAACTACTTGACTGCTAAGCTTGAAGTTTGGTACTAGGCAAAGTTTATCACAAGGTTTAGTAGAAAACTTTATGAAAATGTTTTGAACTACGTTGTTTTTATTCTAGTATACATTCTGAATTCAAGATAATTCAGATAATGCTGTCAAAATTTCCTAGCCTCGACTTCGGTTGAACACCGAAAATTGTGTATTTGATCCTAAAAACATTCAAACTGCTACATGTTCCGTCTCAGTTTTAATACTTACTATTATTATATTTTATGAATAGGTATTCAGACCTGAAATTGAAAACCAATTTGTTTTCATGTCATCTTTAACGTGAAAATTAATTTTTTATTAAAGATTACTTATTTATCTTAATTAAGATTAACAAAACGCTCACCTAAATTTTTATATCTATTGTCGTAGCAAGAGCACTTTCATCGAAAATCCTGGTTAGCGCCACAATTTTGGAATGGCTTATACCCACTTCACACTGCAGTTTAAGGTGTAAGGTTTATGGTGTACGGTTTAAGGTTTACCGTTTTA
>JASANF010011829.1:0-31804 GCA_030248245.1 Trissonchulus sp. WLG1_4 | reverse complement strand
CATTCTATGCCCTTGCTTCGCTTGCATCGTCAACGCTTAGCACATAATTGCGCACTCTGGACCGATTTGCTGCCTACCAGCGGAACGTTTGGGGCGTGAAACCCCTACCAGCCGATAGTAGTCACGTAGCGCAATTCTTGCTTGAACGCGTTCAGCAAACACGATCGGGAAAGCAAACGCCGCAAAGCGGCCCTAAAGTGGGCGCATGGGTTTTGTAACCTACCCGACCCAACAGCACAGCGTCACGTTGCAATGATATCCAAAGGGATATCTCGCTACCATGCAACCCCAGTCAACAAAAAAGCTCCTCTAACCAGACAACACGTACAAAGTGTAATGAGAATGGAACGCAGGATCTCGTCGAGACATAACACACACCAACAGAAATTAGTATTTTGTAGTCCAGAATGTTCAAGGGTTTACTAGCAAAAATAACAGCCGATCAGCATGCAACAGGTAACAGGTTACCAAAAATTACATTATATCTAGCCCAAAAATCATGCGAGGCACGCGCCGAGACAAGCGTTCCAAAACAGAACAAATCAAGCCAGAAAAACGTTCTATCAAATTTGATGACTACATACGTATGTACTCGCTATGAGGCTACTTTTAGATTAGGTATATTTTAGGTTTAGTTTAGTACAATTTCCTTTCCCGTACAAAAGTTTCGACTATAATGAGAGCAAACAGGCGGACGTTTAAAAAGAAAATAGCGAAATTTTGGTCACTTGAAATAAAAACTCTCATTCCAGGCATAAATTGGTAAAACTATTTATAGTTATAATATGCAATCAATGTAACAAAACATGCAATTATGACAATATCAGGTATTCATAAAAAAACTAAAAAGAATCAAAGTAACAAGGCGAACTGGCAAATAAACAAACGGTAAACGTCAAGACAAACAGTACATAAATTACCAGAAGGACAAAACAGTAACTAACACAAAAAACAATGCATCGAACAACAGCAAAGCAAAACTGGCTAAACAAAACTTGTTCAAACCGTAACAACAAGCAACAAACTAAATCAACATAAAAAACTATATGCAAAACAAACAACTGAACTGAACAGGACAAAACTGACCAAAAAGCGAGATAACAAAGACAACCAGCAAAAGGACAAAACTTCAAACTGGACGAAAAGCAATTAAGCAAAAAAACTAGCAACAAGTCATACTATAAACAGAACTGCTAAACCCTGTCAAGATCAGACGCAGTCAGGAGGTCAGAATACCTCACATACATCTAATAATGACCAGGCGTTACAGTACCTTTCCTTTGACTCGAAAGTCGCTGATACATTTTTAAAACAGTTGGCCCAACAGTTTCGTACCATCTGTGTTCAGGTGCAGGTCTATAGAGGGACCACGCCTGCGAAATAAGTCGGTATTGTCAAATGTTTGTAGCAGTCCAATATGGACAATTTCTTGCCCTGACTAGCAAGTTCACCCACAATTTCGTGAATACCATGGGTGACACTCAGCACACGACGTTGGATCTTACTTACGCGCCTAGGACTACTTGGAGAAACGTCGTTGTGGCGTGGCAGAACTTCAGCTAACACTACCTGCACGTACGGCCGCTCATGCAGGACTCTCGAAATGCCGTTAAACTGTCTTAAAATATATTTGGTCTTACGGGGTTCAAGACCACCGTCGGGGGCTTTGCGACTGGAATTCAGTGGGATGTTGTTAGTGCCACCAGCAATAAGACACACAGCGTATCCTTTGTGACAAGACACTCTTGCAATCTTTATCAGGTCTTGGATTCGACCACCGGGGAACACGATGCGATGGGAGTATGGACTATCGTGCAATTGACGACCTTGGAAATAAATGATGACTAAGGCTTTTGGAAACCGGTAGCTTCCTTGAAAGAACGACCGAACTATTGTCAGTTCTTTTCCGAGAACGCTGAGGCCAGGCAACTTTCCGAGAAACGATCTAAGGGAGTCTTTCGACAAACCTGCGCCCCAAAAGACGTCGTGAGGGTTGGCCTAAATCAAGCGACAGTTACCGGTAGCTAGAAACGAGGATTTCAAATGAGAGTTTTGATCAAACTTGTCCATCAAAATGCCTAACATCGCCGGAATCGAAGCCAACGTCCACTTATACAAACTGAAGGACGATACGTTCCTAGGCTTTGCGAGCCGCTTCGTTTCGAATGGATTACTCGCCTTCTCAATTTCGTGCCGCGCGTCATCGCTATTCGTCAGAAGAGCCTTAAACATCTGGTAAGCCTGTTCCAAAGATTGATACTGATCACCCAGTGTCGATACTGTGCAGTCGAACATGTTAGACAGAGACATCGAACGCCCCAAGAACGGAAGCATCTGGTTTTCCTGATGGTCGACCTGAAACAAAACATGTAATTATGTCAGGAGGTCAGGGTACCTCGCACATAATTAACACATTTGTCTCGTCTTTAGCTTGTCAGAACTATATTTGATATAGGATTTGATTTGACTAGGTCAGAACCTATTTGATACACTACAGCAGATAGAAGAAGGATGGATACAAAGAAGAAAAGAATAACCCCCAAAAGTATAAAAAAACGACAGATGAAGAAAAAAACTGCCTAGCAATCAAAATGTGGTTTCGACCGGTTAACATGAACTTTAATAGTGCTGTCAGGAAAATTGACCAGTCGTATTTCATACGTTGTAGGTGAACGTCTGCTAACAATGGTATACCCAGTAATCCACTTTGTTTTGCTATGGGTTTTGGGCAAGCGTCTGAGTAGAACCTTTTGTCCAGAAGAAAACTCAGCCAGCTCAGTAGAACATTTGTAGTACTTTTGCTGTGACTTTTGAGTTTTCGCGATGTTATTTGACGCTGCTTTAAAATAGCGCTCCGTACCAGAGCGAAGACGATTGTAAAATGCTCTGGGCTCTTGCGGTCGTGGATTTGCCAATGGAACATCAACCGGAAGAACGGGCTCCCTGTCGAAAAATAGCTGAAATGGACTGAAACCTGTGGTGGCTTGAATGCAGGTTCTGTAAGCCAACAGTACGTATGGAATGTATTTATCCCAGGAGCCACTTCGTAAACTGGGGTAAGCAGACAACATTTCTCTCAAAATGCGATTAAACCGTTCAACCAGACGGTTGCCTTGGGGATGGTAGCTGGTTGTTTCTTCCTTGAGAAAACCGAACAGTTTGGCGACTTTTCGAATTAGTCTTAACGTGAAATGACCATTATCAGAGCGAAGAACTTTCTGGCTTGAGTATCGAGAAACAACTTCTTCAACCAACAAACACCCTACGGTTTCTGCTGTGACCTTCCGAACTGGAAACGCTTCGGCCCACTTAGAAAAATAATCCACAAACACGACAATAAATCTGTTGCCTCGAGTAGTCCGCTTTAGTGGTTCTACAATATTGACACCGACACGATCCCATGTGCCCGAGCAAGCAATGGACTGTAAAGGAGCTTTGCCAGAAAACCCTTGGTTCTTTATCTGTTGGCAACCAAGACAAGAGCAGATCCACCATTTAACAGCGCGCTGCATGTTAGGCCAGTAGTAGCGCGGCTGCATCCTGCTCAGTGTCTTAGCTACCCCCAGATGTCCTGCCAATGGGTTATCGTGCATCGCTTTCAGTACGTCATGCTGTAAAGACTCGGGAACAACAATTCACAAAGTAGACCGAGACCGAGAATATCGACAGAGTATGCCTGACTGTATGGTAAACTTGGATTGATTGTTGCCATTATCGATGGTAGCCAAAATTTCCTGGCAATACGCATCGGCTGCTTGTGCTGAGCGCATACGATCAATACTGAAGAGTGACGGAAGCCTGACACATTGACTGGCCAAAAGGGATGGTTCTGGTGGAAGAACTGGGCATCGTGAGATTGCGTCAGCATTAGAATTCGACATGCCAGACCGATATTCGATTGTCATTTTAGAAAACTCCGACAATGCTAAAGACCAGCGAGCTAGACAACCTTTGAGATCCGCTTTCTGCAGCCACTGTAGCGGGTTATGATCCGTCAGCACCGTAAATTCATAATCGAGCAGATACGGACGAAACACTTTTGAAGCGCAAAAACAACGGCAAGAGCCTCCTGCTCAATGGCGGAATATTTCTTTTCAGCAACATTCAAATGACGACTGGCACAAGCGACTATTTTTTCAGAGTTGTCTACTACTTGCGACAGAATAGCGCCTACTCCGACGCCGGAAGCATCAGTATGGACAAGAAAAGGACGAATAAAATCAAATGGAGTCTGGATTTGATCAGATGCAAGTATCTGCTTGAGTTTTTGAAGGCAGCCACACAAGGAGATGACCAGTTGAAAGTGACACCCTTTTTACAGAGATGGTACAACGGCTGTGCGACGGAAGCTAAATTAGGAATAAAACGACGGTAGTACGAAACAAGCCCAAGAAAAAATTTCAGACTCTTGTTGCGGAAACTGACTTATAGCGGATGCTTTGGCTGGATCAGGCTTGATTCTATTTTTGGTGACATGACCCAAAAAATTAACCTCAGGCCGACACAAATTGCACTTTTTCCCCTTTAGTTTCAACCCAGCCTGTTTGAGTCGATCGAAAACAGATTGTAGGTTGCTTAGATGCTCTTCAAAGGTTCTAGAGAAAACTATTATATCATCGATGTACACCAGGCAAAAACTTGTACAACAAGCCTCTCAAAACTGTTTCAATTAACCTCTGAAAGGTCGCTGGTACATTGGTCAGACCGAACGGCATGACCAGCCACTCGTACAACACCCCTTGCGTAATAAAAACCGTCTTTTTTCTAACTTCTGGCGCCATCCGAATTTGCCAATAGCCACTACATAAGTCTAAAGTACAGAAATACTCTGCTCCACCCATCGATTCGAGTGCCTCAGCTATTCGCGGAGAGGATACGTATCTTTTCGAGTGACGCTGTTGACTTTTCGGAAATCAATACAAAAATGATCTGAGCCATCTTTCTTTTTGACGATTACGACAGGTGACGCCCACTGACTGTTAGATGGCTGAATTACACCGCGCTGGAGATAGTCATTTACGTGCTTTTCGATGACTTCTTTCTGCGAATATGGAACACGATAGTGCTGCTGTTTAATGGGCTGGTTGCCTTGGACATCTATGGAATGCTCAACAACACTCGCCTGACCTATATCAGCGTCATTCTCAGAGAAATACTGTTGCTGGCGAGAAATTAAAGCAATTGATCGTACTAAACCGGAGACAGGCTTTTCTGTGCTTGGCCAAGATTTACCCATTTCGGTATACTAGGCTGCCGTTTTGAGGCAATTTCAACTTTTTGGACGTCACTCGGGTTTGACCAAGTTGACAGATCAATCAAAGTAACCACACCATCAAAAGGTTTTAAGCCTCCTAGCAGAGCTCCTTTGTGTACCCGTAGACAACGTCGATTTCGATTGAATAGGACAACAGGAATACGGTTTGCCTTGACTCTAACTACCGCATCCTCAGCCTTGACCGTCTGCCACCACTTACAGTTACTAAACCTAGACTCAACTGTTGCACCATCAAAAATAAATTCTTTCTTTGGATCAGCTGTGACACGACCGAGCACTACTGCTGGTGCATTTGGTTGCAGTACCACATTATACGTTACAGGTAAACAGGTTCATTAACAAAATATTTGAGGGGAACAGAACTGTTTGGTGTAAAAGTGAGAGTAGGAGCGGCAGTATCGACAAAACTTTGATTAGGTGAGGATGGAGAAAAATGCCCTAACTGCAGTAGATTTTGAGCGAAATCAATAAAAACTTCGTTATGTTTAATAAATTTCATCCCCAAAATAACATTGAAAGGGCAGTCTTGAACAACTAAGAACGGCATACTAAATAATTTTCTAATATTTTTCTCGAATTTTATAGGAACTTGAATGAAACCCATAATGTTCAGCTTGTTTCCAGTTACACTAATTGGAGAACAACAACACGACAAAATTTTCGGTCGGGGGGACAGTTTTTCATAAACTTAAGAGCTTATCAAACTGATTAAGGACCCAGTATCTAACAATGCATCACAGGACATACTATTACTAATTTGAACTGAAACTTTTGGCGGGGTTTCGGACAAAGGCGTAGTTCCTGCACTAGACTTTTGAACATTATCCCGCAACAAAACACAGAAAGGACAAAGCTGTTGGGACTTCGCTTCTATAGTCATTTTTTGCCCCGCGGAAATAACTATTGTCTGTTTAAATTATCATACCTACTTCGGTTTTGGTTTTGACGGGCCTCGCTACCAGTGCTACTTCGCACTCTGGCCCGTCAGTTTCGGCTAGTGTGATCTTGTCGGTCACATGTGCAGCAAAAACTGGCGCTAGCACTTGAACTTGCAGCAATGCCAGCGACACTGTTAGCCAGACCGTCTACTTTTGTTGCTAGCCTGCTCATTTGCATTTCAAGGCTGGCTAGTTTTTGCGCCATTGCGTCATCAGGTCGTCCAACAGTCGCAATAACCTTGGCCGATGAGCCGGGGAGCTGAGCTGACGCAGCATTTGTGGCACCCATTGCACTCAGAGCACTAACAATTTTTTCATTTTGCGCCTGTAGCTGTGACAAACGCGACTCCAACTCAGGTGCTATATTCATGGAGCAGCGCGCTGCTGCGTACTCAGCTCGCCGACCCGAAAGGAGAGTATCCTCATACGTAGTTGGATGCTGTTCGCACAAAAATTTGGAAATAGCTGGACGACTCTGACTGGACGACGATGCACAATGTGCATTATTAGCTCTTTCTTTTGTTCATCCAGTGACTTATTAGGGTATGCTAGTCGGGCCATACGATGCAAGTCGTCCACAAAACTATCAATGCTTTCATTTTCATGTTGCACTCGGTTACGTATTTGGTTCCACATCAGGTCTACCTCAGTGCTTTTCATGAGTTCGGACACAAAAAATTGTTCTAGCTCGTCTAAATTATTCAAAATATCGTGTGGAATTTGCTCCCATACCCGACTAGCCTTGGAGTTAGGTGCCAGCAAACCAGGCAACAGCTGTGCCAGGTCACCAGTGCTCCACCGATTTGCTCGATCGACCCGACGCAAATGTAAGAACCAATCTTGGGGGATCTGTTTGGTAACATTGCCGGAAAGAGATGGTGGCAGAGGAACCCCCGGAAACGAAATAGAAAAATCACGGGGTCCCAAGGCTGGAGGTTCGGGCGCTAGTACATACTCTCCCATATTCCCCAAATTTGCATTATCTACTGCAGGGGCAATGCCAGCCGCCCCAGTTGCGTCAGGGTTCGGGTCTTGCCCGTCAACTGCTCGATCAAGCACTCGTGCACCGTCGTTGCCTACCTGCCCTCGCTCAGCCATTGTTACTCGAATTCCTAGTGACTGAAGCTCTCTAGCATGTACACAATATGATGGCATCAACCTCATTCAAAGCACTACTCAATGCATAAAACAATGTTAAAAGTAAATTCAAGTCAAATTACTTTCATTTCAAAACATACATAGCAATGGATTCAGGTTGAAATAGCGCGGGAACAGGAAGGAAGCAAAAGGTGACATCACCACCATATGCAGGTTCGCGTCCGCCGCTTGAATCAGCTCTAGAGGTTGCCATCGGTTGGTTCCGGCTCCCCTGTTTTCAGCTGACCACCAAAGAAATGTCCCAAAAAGTCCACCGTCTATTCAGAGTCTCTCCCGGACGAGCCCCCAATAAATGTAATGCTACTGCTCGTGGTCGCAGTATCTCGTCGAGACATAACACACACCAACAGAAATTAGTATTATGCAGTCTAGAATGTTCAAGGGTTTACTAGCAAAAATAACAGCCGATCAGCATGCAACAGGGTACCAAAAATTACACTATATCTAGCCCAAAAATCATGCGAGGCAGGCGCCGAGACAAGCGTTCCAAAACAAATCAAGCCAGAAGGAAGGAAGGAAGGAAGGAAGGAAGGAAAACGGATAACCGTAGAGAGGCCACAAGGTATTCATAGCTGGTTCAACCAGCGGCATTTGCCCATACCTCTCTTACAGAGTTACATGCTGATGGACAAGCTGTCTGAAAGCTCTGACGCCTTCCTCTTTCAGAACCTGATCTACTCTAACGCTGATTCGCACCAATGGCTGTTAAGTTGATTGGCAGTCATTCTGATTAGCACTTAACTGCCAATCTGTTCGCCGTCAATTTGATTGGCAATCACAGTTGTTCTGCACAAATACCATTTGATTGGCACTCTGCTGATTTTCAACTGATTCTGAACTTAATTGGCAATCAGTTGACTATCTAACTTAACAGCTAGTTAATAGCGACAATGTCACGTGCAAGACAACGGACCAATCAAAATCGTTGAAATTTAAGAATTAACCAATCAAACACTAATACAAAATTAACCATTTTTAAGTGTTTTTTGGTCTTGAGGGCGGTTTTTATTGATGTCTTTATTATTAATTACATATGTGTTTGAAGTCTTTTATGCAACGAAACTAGCTTTTTTCGATTAGGTTACGAAATTGTAAAAAAATTATTCTTTGAGTCAAGTTATAGTCATACCTCGTTTAAATACTCATTAATTTAAAATTATAAATATAACTACTGTTAATAAATATTTATTACTGTTTTACTAAATACTAAAATAAATAAATATTTTTACTAGTGCGTCTAGTTTAGACTAGTTCGATTACTTCTACAACTGTTCGATTAGTTCTTAAGTACAAGCAAGAGTACATAATGGGAAGAGTATGACACTCTTCCCATCGGCCAGCGGTAGATGCGTTGCACAATAACGGCCAAAAAGGGTCCCAAACGGAACCCGGTCCCAAATGGATACGTGGTACCCAAACGGGGCCCAGTTACCCAAATGGGCCCTCCAGGTACCCAAATGGGAACTCAACGAATCTGATTGGTTGATGGGGGTACCCAAAAGGGACCCATATACCCAAACGGGACCCAGGTACCCAAATGCGCCATCTAGATACCAAAATGGGACCTCAACGAATCTGATTGGCTGATGGGGGTACCCAAACGGGACCCAGGTACCCAAACGGGACCCAAGTACCCAAACGGGACCCAGGCACCCAAATGGGACCTCTTTTCAAAGCCAACAGCCAATCAGATTGCAGCTGCCTTTAGCTCCGCCTACAATCAAGCAACCGTAATCCTCGTGCAGCAGCCCATATAACGTTGGGAATAATGCTGTTTTTCTTGTTTTTTTTGCATTTTTTAGCAACAAAAGCTGTTTATGGCATATTACAATGGACTGGTAAGAGGTAGTGACATGTATGATGACCTATAAATCGACCCTAATTGTGTGTTTATGCATTCACTTTCAATTTTGTTGAGAAGTTTAGGAATAAAATTGAATTGGTAAACTGATGGAACTTATTTTTTAAGTCAGAAGTTCAAATTGCTAAATTTTTGCCAGTTGATGCCGTTTTGGGCTCCACGGCTTTGGTAAAATAAATTTACCAAAATTATGCTTGAAATACATCGATCTTAATTATAAATGGTATACCTTATGTAGCCCTGTTCTTGCGGCACGCACGCAAATCGACAGCCCTACAATCCACGTTGAAAAATAAGGCTGATACCACCTGTAAATGCACACCCCGCTTAAAAAACTGCGCACAAACCCAGGGTTCAGGCCACGACGGCCACACGTTCAAAATTACCCATGGATTAAGTAAAATTATACGTATCCCGGATTCAGATCACGGCAGCCAAACACAGTGCCCAGTTGAGGCCTATCTACCCTCTACGCTCAGAGATGCCAATTGAAGTCAAACCTCAGCTTAGATCATGGAAATCTAATTCTACTTTTAGCATTTTATTTTTGCAATCAGTTCAGGCAATTCCTTTTACTCCTAAATTTCGCAACGAAATTAAAAGTGAAGGCATAAACACACAATTAGGGTCAATTCATAGGTACGTATGTACCTACATGTCGTTACCACTTACCAGTCCATTTTAATATGCCATAAACAGCTTTTGTTGGTAAAAAATGCGAAAAAAGCAAGAAAAACAGCATTATTCGCAACGTTATATAGGCTGTTGCACCAGGGATTACGGCAGCTTGATTGTAGGCGGAGCTAAAGGCAGCTGTAGTTTGATTGGCTGTTGGCTTTGAAAAGAGGTCTCATTTGGGTACTTGGGTCCCACTAGGGTACCTGGGTCCCATTTGGGTACCCCCATCAGCCAATGAGATTCGTTGAGGTACCATTTTGGTATCTGGAGGGCCCATTTGGGTACCTGGGCCCCGTTTGGGTCCCTGGGTTCCGTTTGGGTACCTGGGTCGGGTACCCCCATCAGCCAATGAGATTCGTTGAGGTCCCATTTTGGTATCTGGAGGGCCCATTTGGGTACCTGGGCCCCCTTTCGGTACCTGGGTTCCGTTTGGGTACCTGGGTCCCGTTTGGGTACCTGGAGGGCCCGTTTGGGTACCTGGAGGGCCTGTTTGGGTACCAGGTTTGCGGTGACACATGTAATTCTACGGTATAACACATGTAAAACACACTCCACACATGAACACTTTAACGCCAGAGGTGTGTTAAGAATCAAAATTAAAGACCTGTTGGGCTGTGCCCCAACAGGAAAAAGGGTTTCCTTTTAAGATCAAAAAATCTACACGTAAACGTCTTATGTCCCGAAAAACGCAAAATAAATTTTCACACTAAAATAAAATTCGGCCTGTGAATAAACGCCACAATTGTGAGCTCGCTCACAGGCACAATTTTTTATTGAAAGCGAACGGCCTGTGAGCGATTTGTAGCTGTTCGAAATTCTGACTGTTCCTGTGGCCTGTGACCCGTGGCCTGTGACATATTGAAACCGAATTCACAGGCACAGGCTCACAGGCCCACAAATTTGTGGGCCTGTGAGTTTATTGAAACGGGCTACTGGTCGCGTCTATGTATCACGATGTAAGCTCATTTCGTGTTTAGAACATCAAGAAATGCCCCTCCAGTGCCACGTCCCCCTATTATTATTATATTTAGGATAATTTTAAAACATAGTAAAAAAACATAGTAATTATGCCATGGAGGGCAATTTAAGCTGGTAGTTGCGTTTTCGAGGTTTTTATTGATGTGTAATTTCTATGTAAACTTTGCGCCTACAGAACTCAAGTTGCAAATGAAGCCTGAGCACGATTTTCTGTCACAGTACCAGGCAAGGCAAGTCTCATTTTTTCGATATTTCACCTGTGGACATTTTTAGAGGGCGTTAATTACAAATAAATTCGTTAAATTTTTGGCGCGTTTGCTTTTAAGGTATTTTCTCATTAAATTGACTAAGATGTTTTTATTAAATGTTTTAGTTATTAAAAAAATGGGGGAGATGCCTGGGGATTTTAAACATGTCAAAAATCTTACCAAATACCAAATTTCAGGCCCAACAAATAATCATAGGATTCAAAGCTGTGGTGCAAACTAAGAAAGCCCTATTATTTTGGAAAGGACCTTTCTTCAGCCGCTCGTACTCGAACCAATATCAAAGGCTAAGTCCAATGCACGGCATACATTTAGGTAAAATATTGTTTTACTTAATGCAAAAGACCGCTTGTGATTTGAATAAAACGTGGAGCTATAGCTTTCCAAAAAACACATAAAAACGCAAATACCCCCTTAAAGACCCAGAAGCGTGCATAAAACTTTACTGCCTATGAAAAAGACCTCCTAATTGCCAATTAGACATGAGATAGCATGCTTCGACAAACAAAATCTGCGTTGAAAAGCTGCATCAGTGAGTTCAAAGGGGTCGCAACTCGCAATACAATCTCACAGGTGCAGGAATGATTTCTTGGGCACGAATTTGGTCAATAATGTCAACATAATCAAGAAATTCGGGCATTTTTACGATAGAACACCGCTGATTGCCAGTTAAATGTGATCTAGATGACAATCAAAAATTTTACAATTGGCTGTCAACTTGACGATCAATTTTGATGGCCATCAAGGCATCAAGTTGACAGCCACTGGTGCAACGAAATAGATGGCAATCAAGAAGATGATTGCAAGCTAACTGCCAATCAGCTTGATTACCAGTTGACAGCCTTTGGTGCAAAAAACTTGGCAGCTGAGTGGGTCAAAATTATCATACTCGGCAGCGAGACTATTGGTGCGAAAAGCAGCAAAAGCAGTCGGCATCGATCCACAAACCATTGGAACGCACAGCTTCAGGGCTGGCGGAGCAACGCAAGCGGCCATTGCGGGCGTGTCCGACAGACTGATATCATTGCATGGTCGATGGCACTCCAACAGAAGCAGATATGTATATTCGAAATTCTACAGTCATGTCTAGCGGTCTCTCAGTCTATAATGTACCTAACGCGTATGTTACCTAATATATGAATTTGTTGCTGTACTTTGTACCGGTTCACTGTTAGCTTGTGTACATGGCAGGGAGATTGTAAAGCGTTCACACTCAACATGGCAGCCTCCTTAGGCTCGATTCAAACTTCTATACGGACATTGGGACATACGGGCAAACGGACGGACGGACATCCGGACAAAATGAACGGTAGAGCGGCCGTTTGATTCATATTTTCGTCCGTTCAGCCGTGTGCCCGTTTGCCCTTCAGCCGTATGTCCGTTCATCCGTACTAAACAGCATAATTTCTCTTTGTCCGTATGTCCGGCAAAGTTGAATTCAGTTAAACTCTGCCCGAAATTGTAGGGCATACGGACAAACGGCTCTAAAGTATGAATCGCACCTTTGTCCGTACATCCGTATGTCCGTCCGTACGTCCCGGTGTCCGTTTCCCCTAAGAAGTATGAATTGAAAAGACGGACGAACCGAGCTTTGTCCGTGTGCCCTATGGAAGTATATATGAATCGACCCTTACAAATAGGTAAGAGTCATTATCGCGAGCAAAGAGAAGCGATAATTAAACAAACGTTCGTTTCGTACAAAATAGGGCTAGGAACAGCTCACAAAGTTGGCTGGTGTGTGGGGTGGGGTTGGGGGGGTGGTGGGGGGGGGGGGTGAGGGGGTGGGGGTTAGTTGTTTTTTGTTTGTGTGTTCTTGGGGTTGTGTTTGTTTTCCGTTCACGCTGTAATGGTTAGATTTGGTGTTGTTGTTTTTGTTTTTTGTTGTTGTCTCGGGTGTTTTTCGGGTTTTTTCCGGGTTTTTGTGGGGGGGGGTTCGGCTCCTCTTTCTCTTTTTTTCTCTTTTTCTTCTTTTTTATTATATTTATTTAGTTTGGTGTTTTTATTGTGTTTTTTTTATTTTTTTTTATGTATATATAATTTTTTTGTATATTTTCGTTTTTTTGGTTGTTTTAATATTGTATTTAATTAATAATAAAGTTTGGTTTTTTATTAAATAATGTTGTTTTATTTTATTATGTTAGTGGTTTTTTTTATATAATAAAAAATTTGTGGTTGTGTCTCTGGGCGGGAGGGCCCGCGGGGGGTGTGTTTTAAAAATTATTTTTTTTTTTTTTTGTTTTTTTAAGAGTTTTCCGGTGGGGGGGGGAAGACGAGGCTGGGAAAACAATTTGGGGGAGATGAGTTTTTGTATTCGGGAAAAGGCGTGGCGAGGCGAAACCCGCGCTGTGTTGGGTGGGGGTTTTTTTTTTGTTTGTCCGTTTTACTTTATTCGGTAGAGGAGGAGGCCCAAGAGAACCGGTCTAAGGTGAGTACTTGCGGATCAAAATTTAATCCCAACTCAACTCTACCAACGTCCACACTCCACCCCTTTCCGCACGCCTTACGCATGACTAGAAGAATCTGCATCTCGCCGAGAAATTAAAGAAGTCAACAATCAAATAAGTTAAACAGGTGAGGAACGTTTATCAATATATATTATATAAACCGTTTACTTGACAGACGGCAAGCACGCAAACAGAATGGTACCTACATACCTACCGATACCAAAACATTACCAGCAGGAATATAAACAAAATAATAAAAATATGACACTCTTCCTATTATACCTTGGGGTTTGCGTCCGATGCGGGCCGCAAAATACCACGTTTATGTACATTGCCGTGAACAGCTCTCTCAGCTTAAGTCATTAGTCATTCTTCCACCTATTCAATAAACTGAGGGCATCCACTAATGACTTGAACCAAGAGTACATAATAGGAGTCCTATTATGTACTCTTGCTTGAACTAAGGGGGGTACCCCGCCCCCTCAGTTGAGTCAATGTTTTTTTCGTAAAATACTGCGATTTACGCAGTGAACCTTAAATTTACGAAGTGAAAAATAAAAATACGCAGAATTTACGCAGTCTTCATGTGCCCACCAAGCGACAGTAAATCAAGCTTAGCCGCAAAATTTTTCCGATACGTCTCCAATTGACCAAATTTGGCCCAAAAATCGAAAATTTCTCCAATTTTTGTACTGGGGTGTGTCGCCCTCAGACCCCCGCAACGTTATTGCTTGTGTACAGGGGTGGACGCGGGTCAGAAATTTCGACCCGCGACCCAACCCAACCCGCGGCTCGACACTCGTGGGTAACCCGCGACCCAACCCTCGCCGGAAAACCCGACCCGCGACCCACTTTAACCCACCACTCTATGACCATAGCGTATGTACATAGTACACAGGATTTGAAATAGGGGGGGTCGCACGTCGCACCTTGTCTACTTTTTTGTTCACTTGCTTAAACTCACTATTGCGGCGTCTGAGGGCGTCAGCACTTATTGGCGAATTGGCTTACATAACAAAATGTAAACTTGGCCATTTAAATAAATAATCTGGGGGCGGCAGCCCCCAGAAAAACATGGAGGGTTTGTTTAATTTTTGGACAAATTTGGTCAACAGGAGACGTATCAAAAATTTTTTCCGACAGGTAAAAACAAAAGATGGGAACTTCATATCAGACAGTATATTACACAAGTAAATGCAGCATAATGTACTCTTGTAGACAGGCATATATAGGCTTTGATGAAAGTTAATAAGTAATAATAAGGAATAGTAAGCCACAGAGTTTGTAGGGGTCTGGGGGCAACAGCCCCCAGAAAAAAATTTTCAGAATTTTTAATTTCTAGGCTAAATTTTGTCAGTAAGTAGTAGTTTTTTCAGTTGTCGCGGGTCGGCAAAAATTTTTTCGACCCGCGCAGCCTGAAGTGGGTACCCGCGGGTCGACCCACCCACGGCTCAAATTTTCTGACCCAACCCAACCCGCGGGTACCCACGACCCGCGTCCATCCCTGCTTGTGTGTTCCTTGCGGTCTTTCATGCAAGCGTAAGCAAGTGTATATGGGTGCATTGTGCACCATCTATTTGCTTATTACACTGTTAGCATACATGTATGAGGTGGATAAGGGGAATCCCCCAAAAGTAGGAGGGGAGGGTCCTGAAAATTTAGGCCAAATTTAGTAAAAATGGCACTTTTCTGATAAATTTGCAAAATTTAGGGTCTTTTTAGTCAATCAGGGGGGAGGGCCCAAAAAACATGGCCGAAGAGGCCCCGCCGAAATTTCGTCCCCGTTAGGCTCGATTCATACTTCTACACGGACATTCGGACATACGGACAAACGGACGAACGGACATCCGGACAAAATGAACGGCAGAACGGCTGTTTGATTCATAGTTTCGTCCGTTCAGCCGTATGCCCGTTTGCCCTTCAGCCGTATGTCCGTTCATCAGTATAAAACGGCACAATTTCACGTTGTCCGTATGTCCGGCAAAGTTAAATTCAGTTCAACTCTGCCCGAAATTGTAGGGCATACGGACAAACGGACATACGGCTCAAAAGTATGAATCGCACCTTTGTCCGTATGCCCGTACATCCGTATGTCCGTACGTCCCAATGTCCGTTTGCCCTAAAAAGTATGAATTGAAAAAACGGACAAAACTTGCTTTGTCCGTGTGCCCTATGTCCGTTTGTCCGTATGCCCTATTGAAGTATGAATCGACCCTTAGTGTATGGTTTTGGCTTATCGCTGGTCTATCGCATGGAAACGGACATTGATCGTCCGTCATAATGTCGTGTCTAAAATCTCCTAAGAATTATTAGTTTAGCTAGCTGCAAGACCCTCGCGGGTAGGCCGGTTGTGTGGTTTATGGTGTTTTCAAATCTAAGATTACTTTTGACCATGGCCAAAAAAATAACATTGTTTTTGAAGAATGTTCTAAGATGGGTAGTTTTTTAATCACATTCCAGTGCTTTTTAACACATTTCAAAGAATCGAGAAGTCATTCCCCCAGCCTGCAACTACGCAAAAATGGCACATTGGGCATATATGTAGAATTCAGCGTTCTAAAAGTTTTCAAATTTATAGATGTGACCAAAACTCGCTTTTTGACTTTAACTTCAGCTGAATGTAATGTTCATTGTATTAGAATTGCTTGACACACCGTCTAAATGCGTTGGCTATGTTTTGAAGCAATAATAATATATACACTAGTTTTGGAAAAATACTCAATCATTTCTAAAAATACGCAGTCAAATATGAAAATACGCAGTATTTACGCAGTGCCGATTTTCAAAAAAACCCCTGAGTTGAGTACAGTTGGTGTACTAGAATTGTAGGCTTTTCATTAATATAATAATATGAGGGGGGGGGGTGGAAAAGAATTCCCCTCCTTCGAAATTGTTCCAGTGAATTTCATTTATTTATTATTTTCTATTTGAATTTCCAGTATTTTGCGCTGCGCATTGGACACAGCCCAGAAGGCTTGAGAGGCAGAGTGTCATACTCTTCCTATTAATATGTACTCTTCATACCACATAATATCATTGAAATAACAATGCCAAAACAAGACATTCTTACACGACAAAAGCCAAAAACGATCAGCATCAAGCAGTTGTCAGTGACAAATCGAATACGTGCAAGCAGCGGAATCGATATGTACATAAATACGGCAAAAGGTACATAGAATAGTTGAGTATACCTATATTTCTTGAGATTCATGGTAAACCCTAAATCCTCTAACCCTTTTACCCCGTCCTCACACAACTTTGGACTTTCACGAGTGGAGCCCAAAACACATGCGGGGGGGATTGGTCCACCCCCCAACCCGACCTCGCTCCCCCCCCCCCCCCCAGAAATCTGAATGTTTTGAAGGTAGCTCACGAAGCAAAAAGTGGTGGCTCACGAAGCAGAAACCACCGGAAAAGTTGCTTCGCACCCCCCCCCCCCCGGTCGACGGCTCCCCCCCAAAATTTTTTCATGTAAATACAGAGTTTCACAGTACTAAGTTTCATTAACTTTCGTCGTTCTTATTTTGAGCTACTGAAGTTAATCCAGTTAATAGAATTTAATAAAAATGCCCTTAGAAAAGCTACCAGAGGCGCAGCCGGCAGAACCTACTCAGTCACGCGGCGTAAAAAGCGTACAAAAGCGTTACTGAGACAAGAAATACTGGCAAAGCACTACAAAACCCATCTATAAAGCACTATAAAAAGTGTACATCACACATCAATAGCAGCCGTTTACGATGAGATTCGCGGAAGACAGACAAGCTAGACCGGAATAAGCGAGCCAAGTCCACTTTAAGTCCGAATATTTGCCTTTCTAAATTTCGGACTAAGTCCGACAGTTTTTTTCCAAAATTCGGACTAATCAGACATTTTTTGAAATCAATCAGTCAGTCTTTACCTTCTTACAATCATTGACATAAGAAAATCACCGAGGTTGAGATAAGTAAAATACTGATAATACAAAGTATAATATACCAATAATACAACGTAATTTAACGATAAAATGCGAACAATAAAGCAAAAAGCGAGTCAAAAAATAATATAAATATAGAACAAATAAAAATAAAGATAGGACTAATATTGAAAAAAATAACAAACTGTATTGACATGAACGATTAAAACAACGTTCCAAATGGAACGGAGATTCATAAGGCTGCTACGTACTGTTATACTATACTACACATAAGCTAAAATATAACTAAACAGACCAACAAGAAAGTATTTCAGAATATTTTTTAGTTTACTTTTTCTAGTTCTAGTTCAACACAAACAGCTATTGAGTGGAACATCACGATTTCAGACAAAAATGAACTATGCTGAACTTAAGGGGTTGATTCGACGGTAAATTGAGTAAACCATATGATTATTAATTAATTATAAACTTAACAAAACTAATTATGATAAGCTAACTAACTTATTAAACTTTAATTATTATGATTAACAAAACATCATTGCAAAGTATTAAAAAAGGACTACAGTGGCAAGAACAAAACTAGTCAGGTGGCTACAAAGGGTTGCCGACAGTGGGTAAAGGACCCTCTATTCTAAGCAGAGGACCCTCTATTCTACGTAGAGGACCTTCTAATCGTGTTCAGGAGCTCAAATTACCCCTAGAAACATCAAAATCTCAATTTCAAAAATTTTATCCCTTTGGCTCCCTGGGGCATGGTACCCTAGGAAGGGGGGCTTGGCGGGGTCCAAGAGGGTTCTAGGCAAAAATGGACCCCGGATTCGTGTTCAGGAGGCCAAGTAGTATAGTGCCCGCATCTCACGCCGGATTGGGTGGGGAGCAGGAGCCGGGGGAGCTATCTTTAACGTGTAATTGGGTGGGGAGCAGGAGCCGATCTTTAGCGTGTAATTGGGTGGGGAGCAAGAGCCGGGGGAGCTATCTTTAGCGTGTGGTTGGCTGGGCTAGCTGGCTGGCTGGCATGACAGCTGACACTGTCAATTATTTTTTAAAAATTTCTAATTTTTTCAAATAAGTTTACTTAGGGGCTGTTCACAAATTCGATTATCTGGATTAAATTAATTAGCCTAAATTACCTGCATTAGCGTGATTTAGTCTGCGTTCACAAATTCAAAGATTATTTGAATTAAGATTATCTGAATTAATTTCATTAGATCAAGTTAATGAAATTAATTCTGCAGCATTTACGCTGCATATGCCATATTGTACCTGCACAGCTGGGTATATAATTTACGCGCATATGTATTGCGCTCAAAATGATAGCACGTTATGATTGGTTGTTTGAATTGATCCAAATGCCTGCTGTTAAGGGGGTAATTGCGTTTTTAGGTGTTTTTTGTAAAGTTATAGCTCAGCATTTACAAATTCAAATCAAAAACGGTCTTTTGCATTAAGTAGAACAATATCTTGCTTAAATGTATACATTGCATTGAAACGTAGCCTTTTATTTTGTTTCCAGTACGAGCGGCTAAAGAAAGATCCTTTTCAAAATTTACATTTTAAGTTTGCGCCACAGCTCTGAATCATACGATTATATACCTGTTTGGTCTGAAAGTTGGCTAGGTTTTTGACAAGTTTAAAATCCCCAGGCATCTCCCCCATTTTTTTGATAACTAGTCAATTTATTGAGAAAATAGCTTAAAGCAAACGCACCGAAAATGTAACATATTTTCTTCCAATTAAAGCCCTCTAAAAATGGCCACAGGTGCAATTTCGAAAAAGTGTGAAGAGTACTGTGCCAAAAATTTGGGCTCAGGCCTGATTTGTAACTTGAGTTTTGTGGGCGCAAACTTTACATATAAATCACAAAAACCTCGAAAACAAAACGAAAAACCTCGAAGTACCACCTTAACTGCTTTGCACTGCTTTTTTTGCATTTTACACTTTTATTTGACTTTAAAAAATACAGTTACTTGATCCGCAAAGCAATTTAAAATTGTTAAACTGAAAATTCATGAAAAAAACTGAAAAAACAGACATTCTGAAACCGTCTAGTTTTTAGGCCATTGTTCTAGCTTCGTGCGTCGTAGAGAGCTCGCGAAACAAAAACGGTGAACAATACATTATAATCAGGGTCTAGGACGCACCGTTTTTGAGTCATACCTAAGCGCTCAAAGTTGAGAAACTGTAAAACGTACCTCACCCTAGAGTATCAACACAGCAACTTTGTGCCTGCCGTAGTTGAATGCTAGAAATAATATACATTGTTTGCTGTATATATCTGATGGACAAAAAGCAGACTTCCGGAATTGCATTCACAATTCATAATGTGGCCCTAAAAAAATACTATGTACTTTTGCGATGAAAAAAAGTCAAATTTGCACATTGCTTAATTAAGCATGGGTTTCACTGCATGGCAGTAGGACTAGAAATTACCTCCAAATACGAATACTTACAATTGCCCATAAAAACATTTCAAACATCCTGTCACCAGAATAGACTAGTCAAGTTGCATAGCCCCAGATTTGGTAGTTTATCATGTGGTATCTCCAGGGTTTTTTTTTTCAAAATCGACAGTGGGTCCACGTTGGGTCAGGTTAATTTTCGTTGGGTCCAGTTAAGCACTGACTGGGTCAAGAATATATATGTTGTAAATCGTAAGTAGACATTTATATTATATAACAGTGGCGTAGCAAGAAAAAAATTTCGGGAGGGAATGACTTTTCGATTTTTTGAAGTGTATTAGTATGCACCTAATTGCAATTTTAACGAAAAAAGCGACACATTTTAGCATTTGTCGGTCAAAACAATGCTTATTTTCAACCACAGCAGCATCAAACGTAAAATTGGAGGTCAAAACACCGAAAGTTACAAAAATTGCGGGCTGGAAAGGTTCCAAAAACTGTAAAATTTGCAAATGTTTCAAAATTTTCTGGAATTAAAATCTGTAAATTTACTAAAAATTGTCATTTTTGTGACAATAAAACAGCTAAAACGATACACTAAACAGTGTATTAAGCAAATACATTGCGCACAATCCAACATTATATACAAGCACATGCTTCCAGAGAAGACAAAAGCAAAGAAAACTAAGCCACAGATTAGCAGGGGTCTGCGGGCGACAGCCCCCAGAAAAAATTTTGGGGAAATTTTTAATTTTTAGAACAAATTTGATCAATTGGAGACGTATCGGAAATTTTTTCCGGCCGGACCATGAAAACCAAAGGGGGACCCTTGTTGGAAAATTTCAGTCGGTAAAAATTTCGGGCGGGGGGAATTCCCCCATTCCCCCTCTGGCTACGCCCCTGTTATATAATGTCATTTTCTGTGCTAGGTACGCATTGACGTACCCAGAAAAAAATTTCGGGGGAATTAATTTTCCAGTTTTTGTAATGAAATGAAATATATATAGACTTTTTTGCAATTTCGACACAAAAATAAAATGCAAAATCACTGTCACACAGCTGCAGGGGTCTGGGGGCGGCAGCCTCCAGGCCAGAACCAAAGATTTGTTACAACTTTTAGCGAAGTTTACATAACAAAACGTAGTTTGCGGTCATTTATGTAGTCATTTAATCTAAATAAGTTCACTGTCCGCTGTCAGTGGCGTATAACCCAGAAAAAAATTTCGGGGGATTGACTTTTTGTAATGGGTAAAAATACACTTTTGACATTTATTTTAGTATTTACAGTAATTTTAACACTTTAATTCGCAGTGCAAACGCAAGATCAGGCAGTCACAGGTTACTGGGGGCGACAGCCCCCAGAAAAAAATTGAGATTTTTTAACTGTTTACGCCGAATTTGGTCAACTGGAAACGTATCGGAAATTTTTTCCGACAGGAAAATGGGTATGGTAAAATGGTAAAATGGGTAAAAAAAACTAAGTATGGGAAAACGTCACATCAGACAGTGTATTATACAAGTAAATTCAGCATAATGTACTTTTGTAGAGATGCATAGGCTTTGATGAAAGATAATAACAAGGACTAGTCAGCCATAGAGATGCAGAGGTCTGGGTACGGCCGCCCTCAGAAAAAAATTCGAGAATTTTTTGATTTTCAGGCAAAATTCGGTCAATTGGAGACGTATCAAAAAATTTTTTCGGCGGGGCGATAAAAACCAAAGGGGGGACCCTTGTTGACAATTTCTTAAGGTTCAACCAAAAAGGGGGTTCGCGACCCCCGCGACCCCTCCCTGTCTACGCCCTTGGGTCTGGCTTGGGTCAGGTTAATTTTTGCTGGGTCCAGTTAAGAGAACTTGAGTCTGGACCCACTCGTGGACCCAAAAAAAAAACCCTGTGAAAGTGAAACGAATCAGCGACAAATATATATATTGATTTAGCATTGATTATACTAATTATATCTAATAATTACTTGTATTTTTTGGTTGGCCAGTACAACAAAAACAAATCACGGGTTCGTAATCAGGGGCTCAAATTCTAACTCGATGGACATCAAAATTCAATTTTTTATGTTTTACCCTTGGACCCCTGTGGGGGGGGGGGGTACCCTGCGGGATGGGGTGGGGTCGCAGGGGCGTCAAAAGAGTCATAGACAAAAATAGTCTTCAAATTCGTGTTTAGGGAGTCAAATTACACCTATGAACATCAAAAACCGAATTTTGAAAACTTGACCCCTTGGACCCGTTGTGGGGGGGGGTATGTAACTAGAAGGGGGTCGTAGGAGAATTTACGAGAGTCACAGACAAGAATGAACCTCGGATTCGTGTTCAGGGGGTCAAATTACCCCAATGGACATCAAAATTTCAAATTCAAAAAATTGACCCATTTTGACCCCCTAGGGGCACCCTGGGGGGGCTATGGGGGTCCAGAGTGGTTATAGACAAAAATAAATCCTAGATTCGTGTTCAGGACACCAAATTACCCCTAGAGCAGGGTTTTTTTTTTGGGTCCACGAGTGGGTCCAGACTCAAGTTCTCTTAACTGGACCCAGCAAAAATTAACCTGACCCAAGCCAGACCCAAGGGCGTAGACAGGGAGGGGTCGCGGGGGTCGCGAACCCCCTTTTTGGTTGAACCTTAAGAAATTGTCGACAAGGGTCCCCCCTTTGGTTTTTATCGCCCCGCCGAAAAAATTTTTTGATACGTCTCCAATTGACCGAATTTTGCCTGAAAATCAAAAAATTCTCGAATTTTTTTCTGAGGGCGGCCGTACCCAGACCTCTGCATCTCTATGGCTGACTAGTCCTTGTTATTATCTTTCATCAAAGCCTATGCATCTCTACAAAAGTACATTATGCTGAATTTACTTGTATAATACACTGTCTGATGTGACGTTCCCATACTTAGTTTTTAACTTTCCTGTCGGAAAAAATTTCCGATACGTTTCCAGTTGACCAAATTCGGCGTAAACAGTTAAAAAATCTCCATTTTTTCTGGGGGCTGTCGCCCCCAGTAACCTGTGACTGCCTGATCTTGCGTTTGCACTGCGAATTAAAGTGTTAAAATTACTGTAAATATTAAAATAAATGTCAAAAGTGTATTTTTACCCATTACAAAAAAGTCAATCCCCCGACATTTTTTTCTGGGTATATACGCCACTGACAGCGGACAGTGAATTTATTTAGATTAAGTGACTACATAAATGACCGCAAACTACGCTTTGTTATGTAAACTTCGCTAAAAGGTGTAACAAATCTTTGGTTCTGGCCTGGAGGCTGCCGCCCCCAGACCCCTGCAGCTGTGTGACAGTGATTTTGCATTTTATTTTTGTGTCGAAATTGCAAAAAACTCTATATATATATATATATTTCATTCCATTACAAAAACTGGAAAATTAATTCCCCCGAAATTTTTTTCTGGGTACGTCAATGCGTACCTAGCACAGAAAATGACATTATATAACAGGGCCGTAGCCAGAGGGGGAATGGGGGAATTCCCCCCGCCCGAAATTTTTACCGACTGAAATTTTCCAACAAGGGTCCCCCCTTTGGTTTTCATGGTCCGGCCTGAAAAAAATTTCCAATACGTCTCCAATTGATCAAATTTGTCCTAAAAATTAAAAGTTTCCCCAATTTCTTTTCTGGGGGCTGTCGCCCACAGACCCCTGCTAATCTGTGGCTTAGTTTTCTTTGCTTTTGTCTTCTCTGGAAGCATGTGCTTGTATATAATGTTGGATTGTGCGCAATGTATTTGCTTAATACACTGTTTAGCGCATCGTTTTAGCTGTTTTATTGTCACAAAAATGACAATTTTTAGTAAATTTACAGGTTTTAATGCCAGAAAATTTTGAAAAATTTGCAAATTTTACAGTTTTTGGAAGCTTTCCAGCCCGCAATTTTTGTAACTTTCGGTGTTTTGACCTCCAATTTTACGTTTGATGCTGCTGTGGTCGACAATAAGCATTGTTTTGACCGACAAATGCTAAAATGTGTCGCTTTTTGCGTTAAAATTGCAATTAGGTGCATACTAATACACTTCAAAAAATCGAAAAGTCACTCCCCCCCGAAATTTTTTTCTGGCTACGCCACTGTTATATAATATAAATGTCTACTTACGATTTACAACATATATATTCTTGACCCAGTCAGTGCTTAACTGGACCCAACGAAAATTAACCTGACCCAACGTGGACCCACTGTCGATTTTGAAAAAAAAAAACCCTGCCCTAGAGACAAGTTTTTGAGAATAAACTCGAAAAAAAATTTTTGACCCCAAAAGTGCAAAAGGGTCCCGAGTCCCCTTTGGGAATGCCCTGGGGGGGCAATCGGTGGGGCAATGGGTATTAATATGATATGTTCGCAAGTTCACAATCCATATTACACGAAAAAACTGAAACTATCATGAAAAACAAACAGCAAACCTAATTATTCTACAGTGAAGTTACGTACGCGCATTCATGACACACAGCCAACCGGGGGGTACCGTCTAGGGGACTATTCAACATCTGAGGAAGAAAGTGATAATACCAGTGAATGCACAGCATATGGGTTCATATTCGTATACAAAACGATAGACCTCCAGCTATAACCATGATAGCTCCACTGCCCGTAGCGACCCTACCCCCGTAATACACGTGGCGGGGGGTATGGGCATGCCCTGGGGCTTATAGGCCGAAATTCAAAAAAAGCCCATGTTAGTTTCTATTCCACTACTGTACCACCTCACATGCAAAAGATCATGACTGGCCGTTTTGCGCAACTTCTTAAAAAGTGTGCTAAACTTTTTCGTACTTGGTCATTTTTTGGACCCCAAAAAAGGGGTTTCCCCCCTCCCAGCACAGCCTCTCACGGAAACACCCGAGCAAAACCATTTTTTCCGTGTCTATTGCAGGCTATACGAAATGTGAAAAACCAAAAAAGGTGCCGCTCGGATGAACTACAGGTGAGAAAAGTTCTGGGAAAAAAAAAAAAGAGCGAAAGTCCGTGAATTTTGGGGGGTCCCCGGGAGTATCTCAGAAAATACCTGACCGATCCGGCTGAAATTTTGCCAGCACTTAGGTATTGCCAAGGGGTGTACACACACAAAATTTCGTGTAAAAAGCTTTCCTATATTTTGAGCTACAAAAAGTTTAAATTCTCAAAATCCGCAATAGTGCTAAATTTTCCTATTCTAGGGTTGGGCGCTATCGCGCCAACCCTGATTTCTTTTAAAAATTTCAAAGCAAAATCGTAAAATACGCTAAACTGAATACTCGTGTATATATAACCCTACGAGAAAGGCGACCCTCCCCCCATTCAGTGTGGGGACGGGGAGTAGGTAGGGAGCTGGAGCGTTGTCACCCTGCGTAGCTATTGAAAACTTAAGTATAAAAGGCGTAAAAATGTTAAATCCACCGGAGCAATCAAAAATGTAGAAAAAATAAGTTTAAACAAATATATAACATAATAAGTGTAAAACAAATAGATTTGTTCAATCAACTTGTTCAAGTAAAAAATTTCACGACACACGTTCGTTAAATACCAAGATATCAAACAAATTTCATTTTTTAGGAATACATTTCGAAAACTGACAACTACATACATGTATGACGGGGGGATGGGGGTAACCTCCCCCCCCCAAATCGAGGAGCCGGAGGGGAGGGTCCCCAAAATTTTGGCGAAACTTATTTTAGAAAAAATGGCCCTTTTATGCGAAATTTTTATAACATTTTGCAAAATTTAGGGTATTTCTGTGGGATCAGGGGGGAGGGTCCCCGATTTGGCCGGAGAAGCCCCCCCTGAGTTTATTTTTTTGCCAGGGAGTTTTAGCAAATTGACTAAACCCTGAAAAAATTTCGGAGGAGAAAGACTTGGAAAAAAAGGAATCAAAATTCACTTTTTGCAATTTTAACTCAAAAATTTGCATTGCAAATGCAAGACCATTAAGCCAAAGAGCCGCAGGGATTTGGCGGCGGCCGCCTCCAGAAAAGAGTTGGAGTTATTTTTGCATTTTGGATCAAATCAGGGTTTTTTTGTGTAAAATAGGGTGTATTTACACATCGGCCGCCTAATTTACACAGCAAAAAATTAAAATACACACTGATTTACACAGCCCCATTTTTCCCCAAAAGCTGATGAAACGGCCTATTTTGGTTCTAAAAATTACAAAAATTCGTGAAGTGGCGATTGCTGCCTGTGACCTCTTTTTCCTAACAAAATTAAGTCTTATTTTTTGACCCCAAAACAAAAAATCTTCAGTTTCCGCTCTTAAACGGCTTATGATTGTTTTTATTTTAGCATTAGTTTTAATGCAGTTGAAGGTTGACAGTGAAAAATGAGTCATGCTGAGCCTGTCTGTGCCATTTATTGTCCTACTTCAAACTACTGTAAAGGTTTTAGACCCGGATTTGAAAAAAAAATGAGTAGGATCTGGCTGATAGAACAACTCTCTATCTGTGTAAATCATGCATGTATGCGGGGTCTCGGCCTGGGGGTTAGGGCTTGTTTCAGATTTTTCGAAATTTTAGGGGGGGCTTGCCCTAAGGTGTCGGATACTTGATCTGACAAAAACGCAAAAATTTTCAATTAACTCATATTTTCGTATGTAGTTCGAGTCTCAAAGTCGAAATATTACTTTTAACGTGAGAAAACGGTCAATTTTTACCTAAAAAATGCTAAAATACACACTTTTAAAAATTTACACAACATACCCTTAATTTACACAGCAAATTCTTAATTTACACAACATTTACACAGTGCCGATTTTGAAAAAAAAACCCTGGATCAAATTTTTTAGTAAATTAGAGACGTATCGAAAATTATTCTGGCGTAATAAAACAAAATGGCGGACTCTGTGTAAAAAATTTCGAGGGAACGGGAATTCCCGCCATTACTCCCTCTCACCCTGGGTACGCTATGCCCCTTGACATTAAGTATCTTATATGCGGTCAGTGGCGTACCCAGAAAACAATTTCGGGGGGAATGACTTTTCGATTTTTTGTAATGGGTTACTTTCGTAACACTTACAAAATCGGCTTAAAAACGTAAGATCAAGATCACTAAACCACAAAGTTGGAAGGGATTGGGGGAGGGCACTGGGGGCGGCAGCCCCCAGAAAAAAATTGGAGATTTTTCAATTTTTAGGCCGAATGAGGTCAACTCATATCGCACAATTTGTAATGCTAAGTTGGAAAACAGAAACATAAAATATATACTTGACTGGATCACTATGTTATGTGAAACATTGTTGCAGATGGGTGTAAACTCTAGTCACAAGGAAATTTCTTGGGCCTAATGGCAAAAAACGGTCAGTTGGGGACGCATAGAAAAAATTTTTGAATTTTGGACAAAATTTGGTGAATTGTAGAGTTATATAATATCTGAAATGTTTTCTACCCAATTTGTTTTAGCAAATTGGCTAAAACGACCAAAAAGGTTTTAGCAAACTCTCAAAAATTTTCGCCAACGCCAATGCTAACGTTTTGGCCCAAAAAACACAGCCCCCCCCCCCCCCAAAAAAAAAAAATTGACCCCGTTACATTTGTAGACACCTATATATAACTTTTTCAAGAATTTAACAATCGTCATCTAATAGGACGTTTTGTACTAGCTAAAAACACCTAATTTTACAGCAAAAACTTTTTTCCAAAATCAGAGTCTCGACATTCAGTCCCAGTTTCCTTTATCAGACTCTTCCCAAGCAAGCCCAGACAAGAGCATTAGAAAGTACCTTTTCACTGGGATAAGCGTCATCTGGTCCCAGAGCGCTACCAAGAGTATGCAAATGTTGACTGGCTGGATCCAGACGACACAAGACGCACTCGCGAGCCACTGGGGAGACAAATCTGTTGCGATCTTTCGAGTCCTCGTCCTCGCTACTGGCCATGTCTAATTCTAAAAAAACTAAAAATAAGTTTTTTTGCTAATTCTAAAAAACTGTGCGTGAGGATATTATTTGTGGGGGAACAACTGGATTGAGATTATTGGGACAACCGGACAAAGCCTTCTTCCAGAAAGTGTGTAAAGTGTGTCCGCGAGATTATTATCCCACATTTCGCTAGCATGAATTACATAAAAATACATAATAGCACATGAACGACAATCTTCACTGGGGATGGCATTTGCAAAAACTGAAGTAAAATATCATGCGATGTCAATTACGTGCACTTCATAGGCAGTAGGCACTAGGCAGTAATCTTATTTCACAGGCTAGCTGATAGCTACGCAAATTACTCAAGATAGACCCAAAGGTAGGTATGTAGCTACCTTGTCCATAGTTTCAATACCGTCTTTTATAATACCTACCAATGACTATTATCCATGGTAAACAAAAAACCATCCGATAAGTGAAAACTAATCACAAACTAACCATCACTATTTAAATGTTCTTCTTCTACTCCCATGGGTAGGATAGGATATACTTTATTATAGAAATCTTTTCGTTTGCGTCGAGTAGATTTCGGCACTCGAAACATATCAATCAGGCTTTGCTGATCCTTGAGTGCATAGGCCACATCCAACGGTTTATTTTCTGCACTAGTTGGCACTGTGAAAATATCCGGCAAATGTACGCCAGCCCCGGGAGTTACGAATCGCCGATTAAATTCTCGACGGCATTGCAAAATACTGGCCGGACAGCTGGCCAAATGTTGGTTAATTTTCCACCGCTTCAGTCTGAGGGGGCAGCCATAATGTGAGTTCGTGCAGGGTAGAATTTGCTGTGCACAAACGTGATTTACATGATCCTCCACTTTGCACGCGTGCAATCTAGCACCACACTGATTTGGACAAGCAATCACTGCACAACCGGCCAGGGGCAGACAATGGTCCAAAATCATACAGTTAAGACAATGAGCGTGCAATTCGGTATCGCCTTCATTATAAATACTGGGTTCGGTACTCATTTCAGACAAAATCTCATCTGGTTGGCTGGTCATTGTGCCTAAAATTGTTACAAACACGTAGGGATTTCGAATTTTTAACCCTTTTTAACACCGCTTGTCGTAATTGAATAGATATCTATATACATAGGGGTTCAGTCAGAAATCAGTCATTTACGAAACCATAACACAGGATTATGAGAAGTCTCTTCAATAACCCCCTGATAAGTGTAAGATATAGCACGATGTTGCGTGCACTCAGCGATTTATACGCACTGTTACGTGTAGCGCCAAGTGCATGAACGAGTGCGCGCGTCACTGATTTGACCCACTACCGGACAGATTATACCTTACAAACATTTTTACTGCACTGTGGTTTTTTGACGCTGCTTCTGAGACTTAAGCCGATTTATTCACACGGTCAACTTAAAGCCGCACATGGGTCAGATGACCTGCATTTCCATCACGAAGATTTAATCCAATTGAATCTAATAAAATTAACATTAATCGATGTCTAAAAAAATGAATCATTTAAAATCCCAAGTAAACACTACATAACTTAGCTTACACATGCCTAAACACATTACCTTAGATCTTAAAAGCTTATGAATCTTAAATTATATATATCTATAATCATCAGAATAAATAAATAAAAAACCCAAACTAAAACGTTCAATACCAAAAATTGAAATCACATTTTTAGTAAACTTTATTGGTACCCATATTGACAGGACATACTAAACTACGAACAATAGTTTATCAATTATCACGACAAAGGAACAAGCACTAACAAACAACGGAATTATAAAAATAAAACACAAAATATTAAATAACAAAATACCGTACTAAAATAACTCTGGAGACTATAAAAGAACCAATCTATAGCAATTTATAAAAAATTCAGTATCAGAGATTATAACGATTAGTTTTATACTAATATCAAAGCTGAATGCAGTCTGCAAAACACGAAAACGCGAAATCAGCTAATTAAAAAAATAATTAATAAAAAAACAGAACTTTTTAATAATTACAATTATTACGGCTAACCATACATGTAGTTCGGGGGGAATGGGGGGAAGACCCCCCCCCCCCAAAAAAAAAATCTGTCCCGGGGGAAGGAGGGGGGATCCCGCCAGGGGGCAAAGAGGGGGGAGGGTCCCGGCGGGACTTAAATATTTGCCAAAATTAGAAAAAATCGGCATTTTTTGTGAAATTTATGCGATTTTTACTGAAATTTTTGCCAAAAATTTTCAAAATCGGTGTTTTGGTCAAAAAAGGTAAAAATGCGTCATTTTTCGGAGAAAGGGAGGTCAAAAATGAGTTGACGCATGGGAGGGGTGGTCCCACCAGAGGGGGGAGGGGTACCCAAAATTTTGGTGCTGTTACATGTATGCGGTTAACGAACTTTTCTATATCCTTCACGCTATACACATATAAAATACTAAGTGTACTGAACGAAATTACATAAACTCGCTAGTAACAATTATAGATCGAAAAAAAGATTAAAATATTATCAGATCGCAAGACTAGAATAAAGTCTCTAAACCACACTTTATGGATCACTGTTGTCATTGACTGGATTAAACAGATTAGATTAAAGTTTCAGAAATGAATTCCATCTTTTAAACTATCAAAACTCAAAAAAGTAAATTTCTCTTATGAATTATACTAAAACACTATTTTAGGCCAAATTTTACGGAAGGGAGGGAGGGCGCCACCGCCAACCAAAATGGAGAGGGGGCACTGGATCAAATAGGGGGGCTCCCATCCACTACACCCCCTTTAAAAAATGCCAACCATTTAATCCTATTAATAAAATAATCAAATAGGCAAGCACTTAAATATAAAGTCCTCTATAGCTACTATTATGAGCTTTTAATCACAGAAGCACTTCGTCTTTATTTAATTGACTTTCTGAAAATATTCACTGGCATTGGCTGGCTTGATGGTTGGCTTTCCTTGTTTCCAATCCGCCGGACACACTTAAACAAAAAATATAAAATAAAATAAAAAAACAGAAGCAAAATACTTTCTACACTATGTATAAACTTTCTGTACGCCATTAAAATGTGCCATGCCATGTTCTTTATTTACTTTTAAAAATTAACTAAATTTCTTAAGTTTTAATTAATTCAATTTTAATTAATTAATTTAAATAGTTAATGCCTTTAGGTCATGTTTTTTAAACAAAATACCCCAATAACTACACATTAAATAAGATACAAATAATTATAAGCTACACAAAACAGCACCTTATCGGAAATTATTATGAATTAAACATTACAGAGGAATGTAGATTTACATACATGCGATACTAAAAGTGATTTTACTTACTCAATATTGTAATCACTACCAAAGGTCGTATTCTGTACGACTAAAGAAATCAAAGAAGCAACGAGCTTCTGAGCTTTTGCTGTAAATTAGACGAGTGTTATGCAATTAGCGAAACCTGCCCAACAGATGCTTCATACAGCAAGTATATTATAATACTTCACTTCAAACCAACCTTCTCCATGTTTATCAGAAAACTGTAGTGCTTCTACCAATCGCAGGGTTTCGGCGACAGACCTTCCAATGGGCAGATCATTAACGTAGGTGTGTCGGACCATGCCTTTTGGATCAATGATAAAAAGTCCTCTGTAAAAAAACATGAATTATTGGTACAAACATTATTTTCACTCATTCTTTCAAATCAAAAATGTATTGTGAAAAAATTTTCTGTAGGGGCAGGGGGCTTTTGCAAAAAAATATTAATTCCGTTTATCTAATGAACATAATGGGAACATATGTTCAGCTTAACATGTGAAAATGAAAATTAAATGAATATATAATATGTGAATGAAAATTATATGAAATGATTATAGAAAACAAAAATGCAGTGAAATATTTCCAAGGAACAAATTGCAAATAAGCCAGAATTTTTTGTGGAAAAAGTGCTCTGTAATTACCTCAGGGCAGCTCCAAACTTTTCCAACAAGAGCCCGTAAGATCGAGAAATGGTTTTATTGTAATCAGCAAGAATCGGAATTTTCATGTCACC
>JASANF010011828.1:0-21812 GCA_030248245.1 Trissonchulus sp. WLG1_4 | reverse complement strand
CTGTGGGGTACCAAGGATCTCAAAACCTCCAGGGAGCTCCCCTGCCCCAAGATTTCAAGCATTTTAACCAAATGCGGGATATCAGATATCATCATCTCAGGCACCCCAGGGCGCTCAGGCGGCTCAAACTTCTCAGGGAGCTCAAGAATATCTGCCACCAGTAACCGAGTACACTCTTTTGGGGAGCATGATATATTGGGTGTGAACTTGAACTGAGTCCCAGCAAAGCCTTGTTCATACTTGTTATTTTGTGGCTCATACTCATATATTTTATTTTGCAGTTCATACTCGCATGGGGACGCCAAGCAAGTTCCGACGACGCTGCATATAGGAGTGGACCTATACTGTGCGCAATTTACGTGGGTTAAGATTGTCAAAAATTCAAAATACAAGCCCAGCAGCAAAGCTGCTTGCTGCCCATCCCCCCTGGAGATCCCCTTGCGTCCCCACGAGTCCCCACGCGTCCCCATGCGAGTCCCCCTGTGTCCTCACGGATATCCGCATGGGGACGCGCGGGGACCCCCAAGGAAATCCTCTTGGGGATCCCCATAAGGAATGTCCTCTTGAAAATTCACCTCGTGTGAAACAGGCTTTATGTAGCTAGTTCGACGGGTTAAGTCTCCGTGGTGGAACTAAAATAGATTTTTTCCGTTTCAGTAACTATGTCACCATTTTGGTTGAATTTAATATTTCAATATTTAATAATTCCACATTTGCGTGAAGTCAGTCAACCAAGGCTACTTTGTAAAAAAATTTGTAACCTATTCCTTCAATAAAACCTGTGGGTTACAAAATCTGATATATTGCATAGTTTTGAGATGACTTGTTAGGGTAAATTTTGCTCTCTCATCTAGAAGTTGTTTTTTTATATAAACAAAGTTAATGGTTTCAGTTGTTCTATTTGTTCATGCATATTGGTTAAATTTTTCTATTTTGACAGCGTAGTGACCTTAATTTCTGTTATTTTTCTTTTCCATTGTTGGCCACTCGGCATAACTGCACCTATTATTGCAGGTTGAAGCCGACACAACGGCCAAATTCCGACGCTACTTTTCTACATGTTTCTGTTTTAACTGTACCCTTTTCATGTCTAGTGGCCGTTGTTTAATTTACCTCTTTTCAGGTGAAAACCTGTTCAAAACATCACTGAGTTAAATTTATTATTTAAAATATATCAAGCTCTTTTAAGTATTTAAAATTTGTTCCAAAACTAAAATTTTAAAAATTTAAATAAGAGAAGTGGCCGGCTGTTTCAAATAAATTATTAAAGAACTATGTATCTACAACTTGTATAGCTTAATAAATTTTACCTGCTCACCTTTTTACCTTTTTTAAGTTTAAAAACTAAAAGCGCAATTGTAATTAAGCAGATTGTTTATAATTTAAGGCTTCTCTGGGAGCACCCCCAGCCTCTTTTTACTCATTCACTTACAGCTACCCAATTATTTCAGGAAAATTAAAAGCAAAGAAAAATGAAAGAAATTTTGGTCAAAAGAAAAAGCAAAGGAAAGAAAAATCAAAGAAAAAGAAAGAAAATTTGGACGAGCAGTTGACTAGCTGTCAACTCGTTACCTAACTTATAATTAATTGATGGTAAGTTGGCTTAGGCCTAATGATAAAAACCTACACATATCCATAGTTTAACACGCACACAGGGTAGCATGCGAACATTATATGTGTAGCTGTCTGTTATTAGTGAAGAGGACGGGTGAACTTTTGACTTAGCAAAAGTGTGTTACTTGACCCGACAGGCATCCATCAACTTTCTTTTGTTGAAAACCGAAAGAAAAACGAAATGGAAGAAAAATCAAAGAAAAATTAAAGAAATATAGAAGAAAAAGAAAAAGAATTTTTCTGAAATAATTGGGTAGCTGTACATACCTTTTACTAACTTCCATTTGTGAATTAATAGTCAATGTATTTCGATGCGATGTGTAAGTTCTGTCTATGGCTTGGCTTGTTATGGAGTCTACCTGTTGAGCGTTCTGTGAAGAAGGTAAGGAAGTGTGTTGTCTCGCGTTACGCGTTTTGTTCTACTCGTTTATCTTACTGATTTTACGCCGTAATGGCCCGTTTGCCTAAATAATGTGTCTGTTTATTAAACTGTTCAAATTTAGTGGATTTCGTGTGCTATTTCTGCTTAGTTTTGGTAGCCTTATTTCAGGATTAGTGTCAACTTTTGCCTGCGTATGCGCGCGTGAGAGTTCCGTTGTTCGTAGCGCCTACTGCGCACAACCATAGTTAAGCAACCCGTCGGTGTCTGACAACAACGTACGGAAGGCTCCGCCGTTGAAACCTGGAAGCCCCACCTGCCGCGTGGTGCGGCTTCGGTAGAGAGACTCCTCCCACGCCTAACACCCCAGTCCAGGCTTGGACCATTCGTATGTGTTACACAAAAGCCTTACATTAATAACACAGGAGACGCATCTAAACAGTGTGTGCGCAGAAAATTTGTAGAAGCCATCGGAGCCTGAAAAGTTCCCGGTAATTCCAAAAACTTCCTGCAGTGTGCGGCCGAAAAAGGCGCTTTTGTGCCTCCTCTGTGAATTGAAAAACACAAGACTAGGGCACATCTGAATATGAAGTGTGCGCAAATGAGTTCCATCTGAAATTCTAGGGGCAAGTGTCCTCAGCGGTCGAAGGTTTGAATATATGTTGAATTGTTTTAGAAATACAGCTGCGCTTTTTTTCAGATGACACTAAAATGAACGAAAACGAAAAGAAAACGAAAAAGAAATCGAAAATGAAATGAAGCGAAGCCAACTTTTTCGGTTTGCGCAATAAAGTTTTGCGAAAATGACGAGCAAAAGACAAATATGAGCAGCTGTATCAAAATACAGCTACAAATTTATTTGAATATTTTCATCGAAGAGGGAGTATTTGTTTATTGCTTACATATAATTATTGTACATGTGCAAATATCTTTATAGGATATGCATAAATTAAAATTTTTACACGAAAGTGATCGTTAAAAACACTGAAAAATGTAAAAAATACTGTGTCAACACATACGTAAATAAATAATAACTTGGTAAATACATTTGGTTTATTAAATTAAATAATTTGAAATGGAAAACCGGTTAATCTTAGGGATTATAAAAATATGTTGGCATGAGCAACGTTGCAAAGTTGCAAAGTGCAAACATTGAACACTGCTTGCAAAGCCCGTAGGGTGCAGATATTTGACCTCAGCTGCTACCTTTTGTCGGCTTCAGCAAAATTTCTCAGTTAATGTAACCAAGCTGTCAGGAATTTGAAAGCTAAAGAAAACGAAAATGAAAGGAAAAGCTAAAATGAAGGAAAACGAAAGGAAAACGAAAACAAAAAAGAAAACGAAAGAAATGTCAACTGAGAAAAGAGCGTATCTGTAGTTTGAGCTCCTAAACACGAGTCAGGTCCAGTTTTATCTAAGACTCTCCTGAGCACTTCTGGAACCCTATAAGTACCTCACAGGGTGCCAATGAAGTCAAAAAGGGTCCAAATTTTGAAATTAAGATTATCATGTCCTTAGCTGTAATTTGAGCCCCTGAACAGAAATCAAAGGCCTGTCTTTTTAGTACCCTCTTAAAACCTCATACCATCCCCCTCACAAAATAGGTCTAAAGGGGGTCAATTTTTGAGATTGAAATTTTGACGTCTGTAAAAGTAATTTGATCTCTGAACACGAATGAAAGTCCATGTTAGGCTTGGAACGTCCTGAACAGCTGGAGTCCCCCAAGGTGCCTGCGGTCCTTTGCCTACAATAGAGAGTCCCCTGTTTAGATTTGAGGGTTAAAATGTCTAGTACATACTGTCGTCTACTCAGAATAGACGGTCTGGTGCTTAGAATATAGGGTCACCGCCTAGAATAGAATGTCATCTGCCTAGACTAAAAGGTTTTTTGCATATAATACGGGGTTCTCTGCTTGGAACACTGGGTTTTTTACTTTTAGTCGTTTTTCTGCCTAGTATAGAGGGTCTCCTGCTTACAATAGAAGGTCTTTTGCTTAGAATAGAGGATCTTCTGCTAGAATAGAAGGTCCTCTGCTTTAAGAACAGAGGGACCGCTGCCTGCATCGGCAACTTGGCGTATGTAGCCACTTGACTAGTTCTTCTATGTTATGCTAATGTTACCTGGCCTTCCTTATTAAAATTATTGTACTTATGTGTTGCGTTAGGAAGGTGTGGCACAACTAGGCGTACCTATTGCATTAAATTTGTAAAAAATCATGACTGGGTGTTTGTTTTTTGAATGACTGATGGGTGTGCTACTCCTTAAGAACTGATAAAGTTAAGGAAGGCATAACTTGTCTTTGGAAAGTTTTTGTGACGTCTGATTTTTATTAATGACACTCCGCATTTGAATGAATAAAAATAGCCATTCTCAAGTAATAAATTTTTTGAAAGGTCTTATGACTTGTCTAATGTTGCCATTTTAATGAAATCGCTAGGAACGTAAACAAAAAATATTAAACTAACTTGAATTTTTTGGAAACTAAAAGGATGAAATTATCTCTTTTGTGATTAACTGTGCGACATTCCAAATAAAAGAAAAAACACCGTTCCAGAACAAGTTAAAACTTGCTTTGTTTTTGCGCATATGCACGCTTGGCCGTACTAAGCAAAAACTTTAGTTCCGATCCTTTTTTAGATTTGATGTCTACAGAAATGAAACTGCTGAAGAACAATTGAAAATGTTCTGAGTATCTTTTAAAAACCTTGTACAGCACGGTATATCATTTACAAAGTACTTCCAAGAATATTATTCCAAGCATTAAATATTTGTAACTTTGCTCTAGTTATCGTAAAGTATGTATTTGATCACTGTTTAACTAGACTGCTAAATTAAATACAAGCAAAAATAATCAAGATAACTTAAAATTCAACATTTACACCAGTGATAGCTTCCATGATTTCTGAATGTCTGTTTATGTTGTTATTTATGTTTTAATGTAAATATAGTTTTTATCATATTAGTCATGTTTTCTGCTGGTGGTTAAGTAGTCAAGTTTTCACTAGTGGTCGCGGAACATTTCAGCTGAAGGAAATCACGAATGATCACGCCACAAGCTACACTTTCCACAATTTTGCAAGCTTAAGAACATACTGTTGTATTGAACCACTTGGTCCCTAAATCAGAAGCTAAATAAAAAAAACAAACAGAAAACGGTAGTGAGACATTTAATTTTAATCTATACAAAGGCTATGGATGAAGTAACATGCATTTGAGCATTACTAAGAATATTAGCACAAAGTAACACAGAATATAAGACAAAAAAAGCAATTTGTTTTCGTCGTTTGTCACTGCTCTTGATGTCCTATATTCACATAAAACGCCGCAATTTCTCAAAAAGTTTTTTGGCCTTTTTAGAACAAAATAGCCTTCTGTAGAAAGCCACTGAGTCAAAAATTGTTAATAGTATTCTTTCAAAAAGTTACAAATATGGAATTGAAAAAAACGAACAATCATACAAAAATACAACAATCAGTGTTTATAGCAGCATGTCAGTCTTAGTGGGTAGTTCGTGTGAGCGTACGGTATATACTTGAGTTTGTTAATTTTGAAGCTGTAGTGACAAAAGGTTGGGGTGTGCACAGTTTAACTGTAGAACATGAGTTCGCCAAAGCGTATGCACAGGTCTGCAAGGTAGGGCAGTTTGATCTCTGCCGTCTGGCCGGAGCCAAACAGAAGATCAATCAGGCTGCCGGGCATCAGACTGCGTAGCTTGTCGACCACATGGAAGGCGGTGTTGAGAAGGTCTTCCTGCATGCTGTTGGTGTAGCACGAGGCACCGATTCCGTTGACCACCATGGTACCCTCCTCAGTGGCCAAGGCGTACAGACCCTCCTTCTGCTCGCTGGTCACACTGACCACTTCACTGGGCACCACTTGGTCACCTTGCACCACCGGCATGCACTGGCCTGGCTTCACGTCTTGCGCGAAGATGGGAGTGCGCTGGCTGACGCGTCCGTGGCAGGGCACGACGTACATGACGTGCATGCTGGTGGCGCTGACCAAGTGACCTGAGGCCAGCTTGATGTCGTGGTAGGTGTGCTCGCCCTGGGGCTCCGCGTGCAGCCAGAAGGTGATCTGGGACATGCGGGGCTGCTGGTTCTTGTCCAGGGTCTGGATTTTCAGGTCCCGGCGCCCGGCCATGTCCCGGAGTCGCATCGGGCCCTGCTCGGTCAGCACCTCGCTGTCGCCATGGAAACAGGCCCCCCCGCCTCCGTCGCCGTCGCCTCCATCGCCTCCGTCGCCTTCCCCCCCATCGCCTCCGTCACCTCCGTCGCCTCCGTCACCCTCCCCCCCATCGCCGCCGGCTTCAGTAGGCGCCGGCGTCTCGTCGGCTGGCTTCTGAAACACAAATGTGAGCATGTCTAACAAATGTGAATAAAGTGTTATTAACAGTCAAAATATGTTTAAGGAAACTTTCACAAAACTAACGGTCATTATATCCACATTTCTTCAAATTGATGTAAATTGCTTGGATTAGAAAAGTTTTGTAACGCCTCTTTACAATTTTTACGGACGGCTGTGTACGTTTCGGCTGCGGTTAACTATTTCCTTGTGCCCCCGTGTTTTCTGTATTGCCCTATGTTGTTTCTAATACGCCACAATTGTGGTGCTTCTAAGTAGGTAGCTATGGATTTTCAGTAGATTTCAGGCTTATGGTAGTTTTTGGGAAGTGAGCGACGAAGACCCTACCTTTTGGTCATGGGAGAATTTTTGGGAAAATTAAAAAGGTTTCTTTCAAGCAATTGTAGCAAACAATCAATTTATTGTTCCATACTATTTATTACTACTTATGTTTTTTTACCTACTACATTTACTGGTATGCCTAAATAATCATACAAATTTAACTTTAACATCCGCGGATTCCGTTGCGGGATGATTCCAAGGTGGTTCAAATGGCTGACATGGACTAAACCGACTGAACTAAACTTTGTCTAGCAAGTTTTGCTTGACTGTATAGTCGACGTCATGAGTTAATGAGGAAACAAACAAACTTTAATCCAGTCGGTTTAGTATATTTTAGGAATTGACTCTGAGTGCATGTGTGCAATAGATGTTTCTCTCTTCCCTGCCATCTCATAAAAATCATCGTTGAAAATGCTAATCTAGCCCAGACCTCTTCCTTTGGCTAAATTTAGGTTCAGTTTTAGACTTGGGCGTAAAAATTTCTTAGTTTAGGGCTTAGGCTTAGGCTTAGTTTCAAAAGTTGTTTGTGAGATGTGCCAGGCAGGAAGGAAGGCTCCGTGTGCTCATATGCTAGACATACCGTGGTTCCCTTCTGCACTTCCTCGCAGGTGCAGGGGCAGCTTTCCTGGATCTTGTGCGATCCCAGACAAGCTGACTTGGCCGCCTTGTTGGACATCTTCCACAGGTCTCCGCAGGATTGCGCGTTGGCGTCGGCACCGTCTAGGGCGGTCCCGGCCTCATCATCGCACTGGGCCCAGGTCTGCACTATGCAGGCCAGCAGAATCACTGCCCCGACTCGAAGCAGCATGGTCTAGGCTGTGTATGGTGGGTAGTTGAGAGGAAAAACAAGTTGCGTGTTCGCTGCAAAGGTTCGAAATACAATCTGTGATCGTGTAGCGCGTTGCACGGTGCAATAAACAAAAGGGTTACTTTAAAACCAATTTACTGTAATTCGACAACCGGTTTTCGGGAGCTACGGGTTCCGGTTGGGAGTCAATTTGTGCGCATAGATTGTGAAAAAACTACTTTACACTAACGCTCTTGCGACGATTCCGATTCCTGCTTAGGCATACGTCAGTAGGATTACTGTAGCCATGAACGCTGTTTTAACATGTCATGAATTTCCACAAAAGTGCACATATGAACTGTCTAACTGGTATTTAATTTTTAAATAATGAAAAAGGATGTGTGTGTGCAAATCATGGAATTTGGAAAAAATTACTGCATCTTACGTAGAAAGGCACTACGACAGGGGTTTGTTGAAAATGACGCAAGATTGATTCGATATTATGTTATCGAAATAATTGGCCATCAGTTTTGGTTATAAATAAAACTGAGCCGCAAAGAAATAACTTGAAACATGTTCTGGCTAGGTTTTGTAAGGTTTGCGGATATTATGTTATTGCTTAGGCACCTCATTTTTTTCGGATTAATCTATTCCTTTGAAGGTGGAGGAAGGTTTACATAAAGTTCATTGAAAAAATTTTCAATTATAAAATTTAAGAATCGTAAAATTTGTATTTGCTATCACTAATTTACATATTTCTTAACTAGCAGCAGTAAAGTAATATGATTTAGTACTACTAATATGTATTATTTTAATTTAATTTTAAGTTAATTTTATTTAATTTTATTTTTAATTTATTACTAATTACTTTACTACAATAATTATTGTCTTATTTAAATTTTTTAAGACATATTTAAACAGTTAAAAGCTACTGAGACGAGAAAGGTAGAAAAAGCAAGTTGGGTTCTTTAAAATTAATTACATTGAATTACGCAAACTGTTTTAACAAAAAATATCTTTGCAGTGTAAATTGAGCGTAAACTAGAAAGATACTTCGTTAGGGCGCACCTTAATTTTTAAATGCAATTAGGTAAGAGCGCGTACTTGCTATTCTAGATTGGTCATTTTAACCATTGAGACATTGACTTTTATCACAGAAAAAAAACATTTTTTCGTTTAAAATAAGCAGGCTACAGTAAACTGTACCTATAAGTGGCATGTTAAATTGGGTAAAGTTCATGTTCTCAACTAAATAAATCGATCACTTTATTAATGAATCAATTGAACAACTTTGAACAACAAACTTTGAAACAACAAATTGAACAATTTTTGCAACTTTTGCACCAGTTCATAAAATCAGATCGACTTTCTCTGCCAGTTGCCTTGAAGCACAGTTTTCGCAAAAAAGTCTTTTTACGCGTCCCCCTTAGGGGACGCGTATATACTATATTCAGAGTTTCAGATTCCTAAGTTAAACTGAGTAGGTCGAATTCCTAGTGTTAATTAACACTAGAAGGGGAAGTACCTCGCTGTTCTGCCATGCAATGTGCAAATCTTAACCTAGGGATCCGTATTACCGTATTACCTCGAATAAAGCCCCCGGGATTGAATAAAGCCCCAGCCTTGAATAAAACCCCAGGGGTTCAATATTAATATTAAGGTAACATAATGACTGCCGGTTACTAATTCAAAAAATAGTCGGACGATAATGAAGGGTTCATACACTGCTTTAACACTAACGCAGCAGGTTTGGCAGCTAACGTAGCAGTGCTTTGCACTGCAAAACTTCTGTTTCGTTGCAACTGTTATACTGCAGAAGGAACAAAAATCATGAGCAAGGCCGTCTTCTGAAAATTGAGGAAAAAATAAAGCCCCAGCCTTGAATAAAGCCCCGGGCAAAACGTTCGCGAAACAATAATGCCCCTGGGGCTTTATTTGAGCTAATACGGTATCAATACCTAGAACTGCCGAAGAATGCAAAATATGCAGCTTCGAGGCATAATCGATCCGTCGACCTTCGAATCAGCTGTCGGATGCTCAGTAGTGCGCAACACACTACCATTTCAGCCGACCGAGCTGACAAATTTTCTTAATTATACATACCTAATAAAATACACGTTGTGTACCAGCAATTAATCAAATCAGTAAACTAATATAGTAGTTTTTTCTAGTCGTGAAAACCCAATTGGGCTGCATTCATGTTGTTTTCATGTTCAAGTTCGTGATTTGCGAAGAACGCTACCTGAACTTTCAATAGTATATAAAAGTAAGCATCCTTCTCAGAGGTCTCATGGTGTAGTGGTCACTGGTCAGCACTCAGGATTTTGAATCCTGTGACCCAAATCTCGGTTAGACTTAACTTTTTAAAGGGGCACAATATATTTTATACTTCAAAAATTGATTTACAATTCACCTTTTTGTCGTTGTTCGAAAAACTTTGAAGCTACTCAGCAGTAAATGTGTGCAGGAATAGGTATTTAAAATCATTTTGTCCACAAATAGTTGCCGCGTTTAATATTTCCTCTGGAATATTGACCCTGAGGTCTCACCATGTACAGTCGTTTTCAAATGAAAATGGATTTGCCCGACCCCATTTTATCATCCGACGCGTCGGATTGCAGCATCCGTCGCGTCGGATGACATCATCCGACGCTCGGGTTTCATCACCGAGGCCGTCGAATGACATCATCCGACGGGCCAGGCTGGGCGTCGGATTGCATCATAGAGTTAGAACTTGGAGAGTTTGCAGGAAAAATTTATGAGGGTGACTCCTCAACGAGTTATGCAAAAAATTTTTATTGTTTATTTTTATATGTCGATTAATATATGTTTACTTGAAATTTAAGGTAATTTTACCTACTGAATTCTGATTTTTATTAATTAAAGAAGCTAAACAATGAAATAAGGTAGTATTAATAATTTGCACTAAAGCAGCACCCCTATTCAAAACTTTAGGCCTGACCTTTGACAGCTAAGTAATGACTGGCTGGCAAAACTCTAGGCGTCGGATTGCATAACCGAGGGTGTCAGATGACATCACCCGAGGCGTCAGATGACATCATCAGACGCGTCTGATTTCATCACTAATCCCGACGCCTAGAATCCATTTTCATTTGAAACCGACTGTAACAGCTCCTCACTCAGCGGAAGAGCTTGTTTGAAAACCACAGCCTTGTAGTTGTAACCTTGAACAGGACTACTGATAAAACTATTTCTAATAATAAATAACTACCAAATATTATTAGCTAATTAGAATTGTCACTATTTCTACCAGTTTTTAGTTTTAGTCCCTGTCCTTGTGATCCTTAGCAAAAAACAAGTGCGTATGTATAGTACATATAGCAATGCGCACAGATTATGTAAACAACCAATTAGTGGGAAAAGTCAGTCATAAAAAATCAGCTACATAGGTACCTGACTTAAACTAGAAAAAATTTGGCTTCAACTTCTGTAACCTTCTATAAGGACGTAAAGTATATACAAGTATTCGTGCAAAAAAATGAGAAAATACCAACATGTAGTCGACAGTTTCGCATTGGATTTATGCAAAATTGTGTCTTCACCGACATTACAATAAACATAATTTATAAAATGTGAATTTGTTAACGCCTTTTTGAAGAGAAGCGAAAACAAGAAGTTACTGATTTTGTTCAAATTCGTAATAAATAATTTTGTTTATGTTCGTGTTAAAAATAGCTATATATAATAAACTGCAAAAAACTGCGAAGCAAACACGTTCGAAGTAAACGTTTGCAAAAATATTTACTAATCGATGGTTACTTTAACAGGTTTTAATTAGACATAAAAAATCCACAAATTTTAAAAGATACCTGTTTAAAATAAAGAGTAAAGTTCTACACTGGTTTCAGAATACAATCCGAAGTTTTTGAAAAGTTTAGAATAAAAACAATAGTTAGCAGTATCAATATGAATGAACTAAGTCTAAGAATTTCACTCTAATTTCGAAACCTTGAAACCAACTGCAGAAAAATCGTGAAAAGTTTTGTTCAATCAGCCGAAACCGAACGGAATTTCTATTTTCATTGTTTTATTCAGCCTTAGGCACCCAATTCCTGAAATGAAGTAAAAGTGAAAACAAATTGTCAGTTCCATTAATTGGAGACAATAAAGTGACATTGAAATGAACAAGAAAGAATTTTACGCGCTAAAAATTCTCAAACAAACTTGTTTTCAGTCAAAACGATGAAGCACAACACTGTTTTATCCAAACTGTATCGTTCTGTCATTTTTCGGTAAACAAAGTAGCAGTTTTACAGTCGACTGAGGATTGCAGTCACAGTGACTGGGGTTTACAACAGGCATTTGACTTTAGCCCTTCCTTCATGAAATTTTCAAAAAGTACAATTTGTAGCTGGGATGTGATCCCTCACCACAGACTGGGCCTGCGCCACAAGGACAGCTTTGGGCATGTACTGTCACATCCATTCGGCCACCGACTCGCTTCAGTCGGATACCTAAGGTATCCTCGTGACGGACATGAATCTGTGAAACATCAGGCCGACAAGTTTTACTAGTGTGAGATAGTGCACTTTGCCTCAGATGCAACCAGTATGCAGGAAAGGGTTAGGCTAGGTCTAAAACGTTCTCTGTGAATGAAAAAGAATATAGTAATGATGAATTTCACAAAATCACGTGTTTGATTTAGTGTTTAGACCGAGTCTAAGTTAAACACGCTTTGTGAATCCCACCCAATGTGCCGTGTGCTATTGAACACTAAAGGCATACCTAAGCTTTGTGTTTGCGTTACTGCTATGCAGTAGGTCATACAGTTAGAAACTTGTCGGAATTCTATAAACTTATCTGAAAGGTGCCATTTCGTACAACTACTTCTATAAATCTTAACAAAATTAAGAAAGACTAAGAAGGTATAGACCCGTGAGAAGGTAAAGAGTAGGCACTAAGCTATGTTACCTTTTAATAGTAGCTTACTCGATTTATTCGTCAGGGTAGAATTGGATTGTTTTTTAGAGTCACGATCACGGACCGAAGCGTTGGAAGCCGCGGGGGTAAGCTTAGGGCTGGCGATATATTTGTCAGTGACCATCAGGTCAATGGTAAAGAAAAGCACGTGAATTTAATAATACTGGAAAAATTATATAATGTATATATTATGCTAGATGTTGTTAAAAGGGTGGTGTTGACTTAAGGTTATATAATCTTATGTATTAATGTGATATGGGTTAGGTTAATAAATATTATTAGTTAAACCTGCTAATGCTCAAGGTGAGGCCTTGATCTATTCGACTACTAGTAAGAGTACATAATAGTTCTCACTCTTTATAGAAGAAAAGTGAGACACTCTCCTTTCTGCCTGTGCTATAGCGCAGGCAGATGCGCTCGTCATTTCCAGCCCACATGTTGCCGTTCTATGCAACATGTGGGTAGCCAATCAGAAGCGACCTTCGCTTCTGATTGGCTGGACGCCTATGTACGTGCTCCAATCAGCACGCAGGCGGCCTCATGTGCTATTGTCTGAAATTTGTCAAAAACACATTTAACTTACCAGTTAACATCATATTCAGCACATACTAGCAATAATCGCTGAAAACGGTGATAAAAATGTCGGCAAAATATAACTTTGGGCAAAAAAACAAAAAAAACCCAACCCGACCGATCATGGCAAAATGTAACAATGAAATGGCTGTAATGGCGGCCAGTGTGCTGATTGGAGCACGTGAGGCCGCCTGCGTGCTGATTGGAGCACGTGCACAGGCGTCCAGCCAATCAGAAGCGAAGCTCACTTCTGATTGGCTACCCACAAGTTGCATAAATCGGCAACATGTGGGCTGAAAATGACGAGCGCATCTGCCTGCGCTATAACACAGGCAGAAAGGAGAGTGTCTCATTCTTCTTCTAAAAAAAGTGAGTCACTATTATGTACTCTTGGTACTAGTAGTGCTATACGTGGTCTCGTTCGGACCGTATCCGTTGTGTAGCGACTCGTCAGTGAACTTACACTAACGGAACTTGTTTTTGAAATTTAGAAAATGTAAGATTACACAAAAAAATGTAATAAATGGTTTATCGCTAACCACGCTCAGACTAAGTGATGTTAATAGAAAAAATTATACGCCAGTGTTGTAAATACAGGGCCCTGGCCTCCTTGACCTAGCCCTTTTTGTGCGTCCGTTTGGCATTGATCTGGTATTCACGTTTAGTTGTCATAGTAACAAGCGCAATTGAGCCTAAATTACACGTATTTTAGTAATAACTTAAGAACTTAAATTCAGTCTAAAAAGTGATTCTATTGTGTTCTCATTATGTTTCGAATTATAATCTGGAAGGGAGAATTGAGTTTGAGTCTAAAATGTAAAGTTTGAATTAGTGTTGATAAGAGTGCAATGCAAGCTAGATGGTTGGCTTGCTGGGGTCCACGAGAGAAAGTTGCGCTTTTACAAACGGGGGGCAAAATTAGAGGTTGCCGTACAATTGAGGCCTGAGTTTAGCGTGCGGTTACCCTGAGTTGTAGCTCTGATATTTCAGTGATTTGTGGTATTATTTGCAGCGTTTCACATGTATTGTGCAATCGGTTCTCTGGTGTAAAGTAGTGCGTTCGCTTCGTCAATAAACGCTTGTGTTTTAAGTGTCTGAGTTTAAAGGTCTACTTTTGGTTTCTGTGTGGTCTGAATTAGGGCCCGTAGGGGTAGTAATTAGAGTGCTCCCGAACCTGTTACTGAGCGAGCTCTAGACTTGTAGTGCGACGCTCTCAGCGTCAGGGTGTTATTACTGCGCGCTTTCCGGCACAGTTAGGCACCGGTCACGGATATTGAGACTAGCCCGCCAGCTCACGCGGATGACATAAGACCGGGGGCCGCAGTATAACAAAGTGGCGACCGTGACAGGACAGGATAGAAATTGCGGAAACAACAACGGCAAGAAGAGAGAGAAGAAATTCGGGAGTCTGAGAGTCGGATCCAACATAAAACAGTAACACACATGTCACACACAACCCCAGAAGTCACGGAAGAGCCCATAACAAAGAGTCTGCCAGTTACAATCCGACAAACTAATAATGCTAACATTGGTCTTTGGTTACAAAATGTCGACCCAGTGAATTATGCTGTGATATCTCAAAGTGTTAGCCCGGTACATGAGGAAAAGGAATGGGAGTTAGAGACTGTAAGATCAGAGGGAGTAAAGACACCAGGGTTAGATATTTTGGAGTTCGAAGAAGGGGAGGAAACATATGATGAGCACACACTTGAAGGGGAAACAGAAGTAAGTCCGGATACAGGACGAATTCGTTCCAAATCACAGTCAGTAGCTTCGATCCCATTACCAACACAAACGGAAAAGCAGAGAGTAGCATCTGGAAAGACCGATAAGGCGCCAGAGCAGGTATCGTGTAGTCTGGAACAGTTATATAGACAATCGAAAGTCAAGGAAACTAAGTCAGAATTGGAATCGATACAACCAGTAGTGGGTGAGGCGGAAATTCTAACTCTAGCTATGCTGAGAGAAATCGCAAATACACCACCGCCACCCCCTCCCCCACTCCCACCACCCCTCCCATCTCCACCACCACCCCCACCTCCTCCACCTACCACACAAACACAAGAGGCAAGTACACAACATGGTCAGATTCTAGCAATAACATCAACGCCACTGCCATCGATCGAAACATTTCTGTCAAAAGATATGCCAACTAAGGTAGCACAAGTGTCGGTTACACCAAAAATATCACACACCAATATTGGAGTCATTCGCATGGCAATGGACAAAGTATGCCAGGAGCTAGTACCAGATGCCTTCGATGAGCATGTGACAGAAGCAGAGGCATGGCATATAGTACGAACATCGATACCGGCACCTTGGGGAATGCCAGTCCCACAGTTTGATTACATCACAGGGAAAATAAAAATACAAGTCACACACATGGAATACACACAAGAAGGAATGCCACCAATCCCACGGGTAGACGAAGAAGGGAAACATAGAATCGAATTCATCCGGATTCCTCAAATAATGGACCGAAAATGGGTGAAACTACCCTGGAAGGGCATGCCAGTTGGATTGATCGACATCGAAAAAGACCCTAGAGTATTACAGTGGCTAGAATCGGAACGTAAGCTAGAAAAAGATGAAGTTATAGTGCCTAAGTTAGGAATGGTTTTGGAAGGAGGAGTAGTGCTAGAGAACACACCAAAAATACGGGAACTCGGTGAAGTAGAGACACACACTAAAGAGATTCCAGCAATCAAACTCGACAAAACAGGTGAACTCATTAAGTTAGCAACAGAGGATGAAATCAAGGTGCAACAGGAAGAAGACGAACAGGATGTAGGTTCAGAAGGTCCATTGGATAAAGAGTTGCCAAAGTTAACACAGGAACAAGACTGGGAACACATAGGTGAGAAAGAACACAGCAAAGAAGTGGTAACAGGTCAGAATGAGTACCCAGGAGTAACTAGGGACGGAAAACCCAATGGAAACCTAGGGAAAGGTTCAGAGTTTGTTGGAACAGATTGGCTGAAAGTTCACCAAATCACACACGAGGAGTATGGCCCAGAACGATGCATTAGTTTATGTACACCATCAATAAAACCGGTGACACGCCCATTCATGGGTCCGGAAAGTGCCCCAACACACGAATTTGAACAACTACAAGTGCAGGCACCGATAGTGCCTAGTGATAAGGAACCAAATACACATCGATCAAAATGGAATGATATGGATACACACCCACCGGATGTTATCAAACGATTAGCAAAGGTAAGTCACACACGAGTGTTAGTTAAGTGTTGGTCGTCTTCACGATGGAAAGTGCTGCAACGGCCGATATCGGGTGCCATTAAAGAGGTAAACCCAATACACCCAATCAGCGAGTACATGGAGGAGCTAATCCAACAATGGGCTGAAACAGATGAGCGAATCACACAAGTTTTGGGAATACCCGTACATATGGCAAAATGGCTCAAACAAAAGATCTTCGAAAAGTTTGCAGCACGGATTGAAATTGACACAACCGACACACAACACGATGAGACACACAAGCTGAAAGATGAGTTTGAACGACCGGTGATCGATCCACCCAGTGATAAAGTGGTCAAAGTGTATGTTCCACCATTGTACACTAGGCAGGGTCAGCTCGCATATTACCCGATGTTGTTAGAGGGGCGTAGTTGGAACACAGACAATGCATTTGTAGCGGCACTCTCTATCACACTGCCAAAATTACATCAGGTTCCAGAGTTGATGGAGTTACCACCGCATGATAAACTGGGAATTCTAGTCACACAATCGACGATGATGCTACACTATGCTGATGTTCTGCAAGAAATCTTGATGACCAAAGTGAAAGATGCCAGAAAGCAAAAGCATAGACACCCGAAAATTTTGCCATTTGCGAAAAGTGCCTACCCGATATCTAATCAATACATTGCAAAGTTAGGGGAATCGTTCATCCCATTTGTGCACAAAGACTTGCAATTTTTCACAGCTGAGCAGGCCTACTACTACTTGAAGGCACTAGAAGGATATGGACTACATGATGTAGCAGAACAGTTAGCATGTGCCACGTCACATACACAAATGAAATCAATGGCATCTGTACTGTTAGCTAGTAACAATGTGAGAGCTACACTATGGTACAAAGCAATGGCTTTTCGAACTATGTATGCAATTTGTTTGGCACGTGCACATCAGTTAGTGGAAGTCAAAGCTTTCTTGCAGAACTCAGGTATAGATGTGCTTGTTAGTGCAGATAGAAACGACAAACGCTGGAGCGTAGGGATTGTCCGAGATAGTCCAGTGTTTGATTTCATTAGCACGTTCCCAGGAACAAATTGGCTAGGTAAGTGTTGGATGATAGTGCGAGATGTCTTGTTTCCGAAAAGGCTGAGCAACGAAGACCGAAAATACCTGAGCAGAGAGTACAAGAAGCGCTTTAGAGATAAGGTCGAACCGTCACAACCCAAGTACTGATACGACGACTAGGTGAGATACGGACAGGGCTTATGGGAAGCAACCGGAATGGTTACAATGTGTTGTTTGCTCTAGTTGCTGCTTATATGCGTTGTCCGGCAAGTAGGTCGGCGGGCAACATAACTAACCGGGATAGTTATCGACTACGTTTTGCCTCGGGCGGTTATGGAACCCGCCGTACTGTTAGTGATGCTCGGTGTTTGAATTGGTGATCAATGTAATCTAATTGTGATTATTAGTCTGCCGAAATCGGGATGGAAATCGGATGCGTTTAGACCTAGTTGAGGCAGAATAAGTGTTACTGTTTATGTCTACTAATGAACTACTAACTAACTAACAGATTATATACTAGAACTGGGATGGAAACTGTTAGCGGTTAGACTCGGTGAAGGTATTTCAACAATTAGTTAGTAAATAAAATTGAACATGACTCACGGCTGACCAGAACCGGGATGGATACCTATAGCGGTCAGACCCAGTGAGCAGCCGAATTAAAAACCCGAACTATGACTGATGATAACCCCGAAATGACTCACTGAAGCTTGGATGGATAACGTTAGCGTTTTGCCCTAGCTGAAGTATATAAACGAACAAATTATTGTCGAACTGAATTCATAACTATTATGTGTGCGTTTAAGCTAAAGTTCAAAATTATAGTGACAATTAGGTACGGACGAAGATATGTAGCGGCAGAATGGTTACCCGATGAGGTTTGCTCCGCTGCTATATAGATTTAGAAGTATCATGGCATGACGTCAACAAGCCAGGTAGACACTGAAGGCGATGGAATGGTTATCGCGTGCGATTTGCTTCGTTGCCTGATGTGAAAGAGCAATTAGACTGAACCAGGCACGGAAGGTACTCTGTCAGTAGAATGGTTATCGGTAGCGTTTTGCTCTGCTAACAGGGTATGATAAGCTTTGGGGAAGTCAATAGACGTCTCTTTGTCATACACGGCATGTCACTTATCATTTCATTTTGATTATGTGGCCTATATGTTAGTTGCATGTTTTGGATCCTCTCGGTCGAGTTACTCTCGGGTAGCTTGGCTTATAGAGGACACCCTAATTTGTAGCAAATGTAGGCAGAAGTGGAGATATAGTGCATGATTTTCATACTGTAGAAGGTTGAGGTACGTTCAGCTGGCTATGCCGTGGCCAGTGTGCTGAGACCGGATTTGTCCAATGAAATAGTGAAAATTGACGCATGAAATATATATTTTTGTCTAACAAAGTAATACTGTAATTATGTAGATACTAACAGAAATTTGCGCTAACAGCTGCATTTTTGATACTTGCCGTTATTTTGATTTCTGCTATTTTGACCTGGTATGAATTCTGTTTCTTTTGTCTAGTAGTTTTGTCCTGAAGTGCCTGTAGATAATGCTAATGTATATGCTTTAATGTTTTAGAGTCTATGATAGATCTTATTTTCGTGGTAATCTCACTTTTTCTCGGGTACATGTGTATATTTTCGGTTGTTTGTTAGTAGTCTATGTTCTTTCTTTTCTTTTCCTTAGGTTGGTTACGATATTTGTGTTGTCATGATTATGTACTACTCACTGCCAGTTTTATTTTGTGTCCTAATTTTTGGTCTACACTTTAGTTTTGTTTATAGTGTTTCTTTTACTAATCGCTGGAGCTAATTTGACCCACCTTTTTGGTTTTACTAATTTTAGTAATGTATTTTGTTGTAGTATTTTCAGGAATAACAGCGACAAAGGCCAACTGGCGGATCTCGCAAGTAAAGTTTGTGGGTAATACACGGGGTTTAAAGTACACATTGGAAATTATATGGATATATATTTTACATATTTGGCGCACACATTGACATCAGTAGCGGTCCCAGCGAAAAATGAAATGCCTGCCAGTGAGGCGAATTTTCTCTGTATACGTATGAGAGGGCGCAGCCCAGTATAAGGGACCATATAATACACGCACCAGTATCATACGTGGGGCACAGAAATTAACATCGAGGGGACACCTTGTATGAGGCAGGCATATTATGTCGCAGAGGGCACCACATAAAACCCCAAGAGGGGGGCACACCGTTATGGCTGTGCAAGCCATGCCGGTAGGCCTCACAAATGGAAATGTGTGCGAATGTATGCATGAGCTACTTGACTTAAAATTTTCCTCAAAATTATAATAGAACGTGAGCTGGGTTACAATTATGCGACTGCTACCTAAAGATAAATATAAAAGTCCGTACAAATTATTATGGTATTTATTTCGAAATTGGGTTTTTGTATTTTTAATGAAATAATTGCTGGTTGTATATGAAGTCTTGCTTTAGTCCAAATTTTATAATTTGTGTCAGTGCTCAGGTGGATAAATCAGCCTTAAATTTGGGTAAAAGAGGCGGAAAAGGACGAATTGTTTTAAAGCTAAATTCAAAAAGTTGAAGTGATTATTAGAAAAATGAAAATTTCAGGTACATGATTGGAACTTAATTGTATGTACTTATGCTATAAAAGGCAGCAGTCGCAGGGCAGGTTGTAACGTAAGAATGGTTCGATATATAAATTTGAAGTTAATTTTGGAAAAATGGAAAAGTGGATAATACGAAAGTAACCCAGAGCTCGGTCTTAGTAATTGTTGGCCTGGTCGCGCCCCAAATTATAATATTAACCAGCTAAGTTGTTGGGTTACGTTTTGGTTGCCCTTAACAGTTATACCTGTAACTCTAATTTGGCCGGATATTTAGAAATGTAGCAAGCGTTGTAGGGTTATTTTGTAAAGCACTATTGGTTTAAATTGGGTTATATATTTGTACATGGTTAAATTTGGAAAATTAAGTGGCGGCACTGTAAGGCACAACCAAAACGGAGCTGTATGCTGATGTAAATAGTGCACAACCTACAGTTTATTAATTCGATTAGTATATTTTGTAACTGCTTCCCCGTCATGTCTAAGTGATTGGAGCTTATAATGGAGTTTAGTGCCGGCCACAGTTGCGCTCGGATTGTGTAATGAGCGCCGATCATCCACAACTTTGGAGCTATCGATTTTATTTGTGTAACTGTCGAGTAAACTATCGGTGCGGCAACTTGCGCAGATTTAACCATTTATGACGACGAGCCCCTATATACACCAAGTATCGAGCAAAGCGGGGCTACCCGAACTTTTATTGACTATTCTTCCATGTTGGGGGACTTGTGAATTGTATTCCATTGGTCGGAGAGATGGCAGTGGACTTTGTGACCGCCGACGGTGTCGGTTTACGAACCTATTACCTTCAGAAACAGCTATGTCTGATGGAACCACGCTATTCTGGCTAGTAGTCTGTTGTGGAGCAGGGCTATGCTCGACTATGCGGAACTGTTATGCTGCCGGCGACTGTGGCCGTTGTAAAAGACCTAAATTCCACTTTGCACTATGCCGTACCGAGATATATTGGGAGATCGCTTACACCCCCCCCTGCTATTGGGAGTGCTCTCAGTATGTTGTTAGGATTATATTATGCTGGTAATGTATCATGCTGTACCCTATTGTGTTTATGTGCCCGTAAGAGGCCGCGACTTAGGCAATTGTTGTGCCATATCCGAAACTCTATTTTCCGAGGCGTGTGAATGTTATGATGATGTGTGAATGTTTTGCTCCTAGTGCTTCCGCCGCAGCGGGAACCAGTAGTGTTGTAGTCGGAGTAGTTACCAGTTATTATAGTAGTATGCACTGTTTATTTTATATAATATCGAAGGAGCTAGTTTCAGAATTAGCCTGTGAGTGGCGTACGCGACGGGTAGCTGGTCTCTACCCCGAAATTCGCACTTGTCGACATGTCTTTGGCATGAGGCGTACGTGACCAAAAGCAAGTGCGAACTCACCAGGATAGGCTAATTGATAGTCTAATGACCGGTCCGATTCGTAGTATGCTAGTCTAGGAAGCAATAGGGGTACCCCAAAATGTAGTACGTAAGAGTTTAATCGAGTGGCCACTCAAGCTAACACACAGTATGTATGTACTAACACCCGGTTGGATGGCCACCGACCGGACTAAGTATGAGTGATTTTCGGCATCGGTAAAATAGGTTTTGGTATATCTACACACTGTTTCACACACATTTAGGGTATGAGTAAACTTAGCACTCTGGGTTTTGAATCCAGCAATCCGGTTCAATCTGCTGAGACCTCCAGGAATGGGGGGCACCAAAATTCACATTTATTTGCACACTGTGAATTGTTTGTAAAAGTTATAGTAGTACTTTAGTAACAGTCTCATGTTGTTCAGATCTCTTATGCATTATTTTGCTCAAAATTCTTGTTGCTTTATATTGGTTGCAATAGTTGTTCGTGCCTTATTTTGTCATTATGTAAATTTTGGTTGTTCTGTCTTTATACTTTGTAGTTTTGAAATTTTCGTTTGAGAAAAGGCCTAGGTCAAAAGGACAGGGCCCGGTTT